>VMDO01004086.1:0-98412 GCA_007922755.1 Pedetes capensis
CTCCATATTCTTTGCCCAGTGAACCAGAGCTGTGCTAACTTTCAGTCCCTAGGAAGTGGTCCCCCACCTCCAGAGATCCTCATTTATTGTAGAAGGAATTTTCAATCCTTGTTCTTTTTGTTTTTTATTGTTTTTTTGATGGTGGTGGGATTTTTTTTGAGGGAGTGGTTTGGGGGTTGGTTTTTTTTGAAGTACTAGAGGGCTGAACCCAAGACCACATGAATACATTGCAAGGGCTTTACCACTGAGCTGCACCTCTACCCCACTTTTTAAATTTTTTATCCTGAGACAGAATCCCACAAAGTTACACAGGCTGCCTCTGGCCTCAAACTTGCAAGCCTTCTGCCTCTACCTCCTGAGTTGCTGGAATTATAGGTATACACCACTGTGCCTGGCTCAGTCCTTGTTTTTTTTTTTTTTTTTTTTTTTTTTGTGTGTGTGGTACTACTGGGGGTTGAACTCAGGGCCTTGCACTTGCATGCTTTGCAAGTGCTGGACCACTGAGCTGCACCCCCAGCCCATTTTTTTAGTTTTTGAGACAGGGTCTTGCTAAGTTACGCAGACTGCCTCTGGTCTCCCACTTGCGATCCTCCTGCCTCTGCCTCCCGAGCCACTGGGATTACAGGTGTGCGCCACCATGCCCGGCTTTAGTCCTTACTTTTTAAACTAAAGTGAAAACAGAGTTTTTTCCCTTTTCCCTCCTTCCCCATACTTGTCTCTCATTGCTCTGGTTTTTCTACAGGGTTGATGATGTTGTGAAAAGAATCTTGTCTTTGGAAATGGCCAACCACGTGAGTACCTGTGCCAAAACTCAGACTTAGCCTTGCTCAGACCTCCCCCTAGGATGTCCTCCAAGCCTGGTTAACACCCCACATCCCATGGTTCTCCAGCCACAGCATTTACCCCACTGTCATCCTGTGTGCACTTGTCAGTAATCCCAGACTAAGCACCTTAAAGGCAGGGATAGTTTTACTCTCCCATTGTACCCCTAACATCTGACAAACAGTAGGTGCTCAATAAAGATGTGTGCATGAATGAATGAGCAAACTTTGGGGACATCCAACAAACCATTTCTCTTATCAGTGGGTTTTGCCTCGGGCTCATATAGATGTGAATAGCCATGTGGTTGGCCAAAACCATGATGAGTAGGTAAATCCAGCCTTGAGCCTTTTGGGCCTAGATGCTATAACTGCAGCTATTGCTTTTAGGGAAGGAGGGTTAGTTCACTGAGCATGGCAGACCACATAGATTTTCTCAATTTCTGTCTTCAACAGAAAGAAAAGCTAAAAGTCAAGCAACAACAGTTGATGAACAAGATCGCAGCAAACCCAGAGAACACCAGATCCCTGGAGGGTCGAAGTTGGTTGGGGGCCCTTGGGGAAGGGCGATGCTGGGGAGTCTGCTAGCTTGTACCTGGTCTAGGCCTCTTGTCTACAATCACACTTAGTTGTGACTTGGGAAAGGCAAACATACAACACACCTGGACGCTGGATCCCAGGCTGTGTGATGCTAGAGTCAACAGCCAGGTCCTGGCCTGTTCCTCTCTGGGAGCTCAAGCAAGACACCCATTCTCTCTGGAGCCTCTGCTTCCTATTGTACAAATGGAGGGAGTTAGGGGACAGGGCAGAGGTACTATGACCTACCTCATAGCAGGACTTTGAGAAATTAGGAAATGTAAACACACCTTGGAAATAAAAGATCATGTTCTGTGATAATAACAGTAAAACTAACATCTGCAGAACCCCCATGTGTCAGGCAGACATGTGGAGCATTCCCAAGGGTATAAAGTTCCTACTTTGGTTTAGAGCTGGAACTGGCAGTAGTTCTCATTAGATGTGAGTGAAAAGCCCCACTACCTGCCCCTTTTTATGGATGCAGTTTATCTTCATTGACAACCAGGAACGGTGAGGTAGATTGGTGGATCTACATGGATTCTGCACATTTACTCCCCTTTGCCATTAGCCTATATTACAACCTTCATCATCTCCTCCTTCCTGCCTTCATTCTTTTTTGGCAGTACTGGAGGTTGAACCTAGGGCCTCGTGCTTGAATGCTTTGCAAGTGCTGTACCACTGAGCTGCACCTCCAACCCATTTTATTTTACTTTTTGAGACAGGGTTTCACTAAATTATGCAGACTGCCTCTGGTCTCAAACTTTTGATCCTCCTGCCTCTGCCTCCCAAATTGCTGGGATTACAGCAGTGTGCCACCGCACCCGGCTCCTGCCTTCATTCTTTTCTTCTCTCTCACCCAGAGATTAAAATCTGGTGAGTTCTTAGCTACTAAATCCCCTTTGATAGAGTCTGGAGGCAATTCGTAGTCATCCTATCCTTTTTCTCTTCTTTTTTTTCTTTCTTTTTTTTTTTTTTTTTTTTTTTTTTTTTTTTTTTTTTTTTTTTTTTTTTTTTTTTTTTTTTTTTTTTTTTTTTTTTTGATACAGCATCTTGCTATGCTGGCCTCTCAGTCCCCCTACCTCAGCCTCCCAATTGGATTACATGTGTGTGCCACCATGTCTAGCTCTTCATAACCCTTTCTGAGAAGATGAGTTTGGTTTTTGTTGTTTTTTTGTTTTGTTTGGCTTTTTTGAAACAGAGTCTCATTGTGTAACTCAGGCTGGCTTGAACTTGCAATCTTCCTGCCTCAGCCTCCTGAATGCCAGAATTACAGGCCTTTGCCTCTACAGCCAGCTAAGTATCACTTAGTTTTCTGAAGGCCAGTTGCTTCTAGCATAGTGTCTGCTCTAGGGAAGCCCTTGGCCACCAAAACCCATCTCAGTCTCAGTCCCAGGTGATGTGATAGGCCATGTGGTCAAGTCCATGGTTCCCACTGCATTTCTCTGCAGTGTCCTTGGAACTCAGTGTGTGATCTAGGAACATCCTGCTGGAGTGACAGCCTCTGTTTGGGGCCAACTTCTGTTTTTGGACCCCTCTTGGCAACACACATGGGAATCAAATAAGTGGAGACCTGAAGAAAGAGTATTCCAGGACCATGGGAGACAAATAGGAGCTGATGATTTTAAAGTACAGAGATAAGGGTGGCAGCTGGAAGAGGGGAGGCAAGGAGTAGACCTTTGACAGTTTAGGAATCTTATTCTACATTGGCCAGGACTTTGAATACAGTATTGAATTATTAGTCATGAGAGCATGCTAGTCTAATTCCTGAATTTAATGAGAATGCTCTAAAGTTTTACCATTAAAAATACTATTTGCAAGGTGGACATGGTGTGCACACACCTATAATCCCAGCACCCAGGAGGCTGAAACAAAAGGATCTCAAGTTCAAAGCCAGTCTGGGCAATGTGGTGAGACCCTATCTCAAAAAAAGAAGAAGAAGCTATCGCTATGAATTTTAGGTAATAGCTTTCCCTTCCTTAGACTTTTAGACTTTATTTTTCTAGAGGGAAGATAATCCAAAGTCTTTTGAGATCTTGACATTCAGCATGCATTAGAATTTACAAAGAGCTATACAAGAGCATTAGTGATTGTTACTCCTTGGGTTCTTAAAACATAACACAGGCTTGGGCCCTTCCTTCCTCTGCCTGGCTCTTATCCTCTGTGGTTTGTGGTTTCAGTTGTTGCCTTGACCATGAAGATCCGCAGTTATGAAGAACACATGCAGAAACATCGAAAGGTAAACCCTAGGCATCATTCACAGTTAAACAACAGGTGCCTGGGCAAGAGGAGTCTGGAAGTGAAGGGCTCTGGGTCCTAAGAAGCCAGTGACTATGGCACCAGAGTTCCTACTCCTCAGCTGCAGTAGGAAAAACACTTCCCTCCTGCCTCCAGAGGAGGAATGGGAACCTTCCAGGGCTCTGCTGAATGTCCCAGTGGTTGACATTTTCTCAACAGTGGTTGAGAAAATAAATTATAGATCCTGGTCATTGTGTCTGACACATAGTGGGTGCTTAAGAAATATTTATTGAATGCATGCGTACAGTCAGATTGCCCTGTTCAAATCTCAGCTCTGCCACTTCCACTTAACTAGCTGTGTGACTTTGGGGATCTTACAGATCTGAGTATTGGTTCTCTTATCTGTAAGGTGGGAATCATGAGAGTTCCCACCTACAGGATTACAAGGATTACATGAAATTTAATAATAGCAGCCAGCATGGCACATAGAAAGTCTTTAGGCCCAAGCTAAATTCTTTTTTCTTTTTTTTTCTTTCTTTGTGTGTGTGTGTGTGTGTGTGTGTGGTACTGGGAGTTGAACCCAGGGCCTTGCTCTTGCATGCTCTGCAAGTGCTGGACCACTGAGCTGCACCCCCAGCCCGTTTGTTTGGTTTTTTTGTTTTTTGTTTTTTGTTTTTGGCTTTTTGAGACAGGGTCTCGCTAAATTACACAGACTGCCTCTGGTCTTGAACTTGCGATCCTCCTGCCTCCGCCTCCCGAGCCGCTGGGATTACAGGTGTGTGCCACTGCACCCAGCTCAAGCTAAATTCCTTATGCGCATCATCTCATGTAGCCTTTATAACTGTTTCTGTCCCATCATCCAGAGGAATAGGTTAGTCATGGAGCAATTAAGTTATTCCCCAAGGCACACTACTAAGAAGTGATAGCTGAGACTTGTAATGAGGCAGTGTTGCCACAGAACCCATATTCTTAACCACTGTGCCATATCTCAGCAGAGTGTCTGGTACAGAGCTGCTATGATTAGCTATGATTAGCTGCTATGATTAGGTCAGTTTTGGTTATTTTTGATAAACACATCATTATGACTATAGACAGGTCCAGTACCATAATTGGCAACTCAGTGCTCCCAGGAGTTGATTGAGTATGCTCTTCGGAGATCACCGTTTTGTTCGTTTAGGGTATGGAACTCCAGCCCTACTGCAGAGGTCCCTCACAGAGCAACTTCCAGCTATGGGTAGAGGTCTCCAGGAAGAGCACAAGACCTTCCCTCCTTTCTACCCTATTCAACAGTTTGCTAAGCTATAGAGAGGCTGAATGGGTGGTAAAGGGGAAGGAGCACGGAGTTTGGAATAAGACCAATAGACCTGAATTCCAGACCTGACCTGAGCTCCCACGGCTCTGCAGAGATTTTGTGAGTCAGATAACATCTTTGAACCTTTATTTTCCCATCTATAAATTATGAAGCCTGCATGTGTCTGTCAGCTTGCCGTGCTATGGGAGCTTGCGTATTACTCTGATGCTCAGACACCAGCAGGGCCACCCATGGTAAAAAGATTTCAGCTGAGCTTTCAGACCAAGACAGACAGGGAGAAAGACCCAGCAGCCCACTGCAGAAATAATTACCCACTGAAAACCCTGTGGATAGCAGATTGTTGTTATTGTTGTTAGGTGCCGTCCAGTCGGTATCCGACTCATAGCGACCCTCATAGGGTTTTCAATGGATGGATAGCAGATAAGCACTGTCAAATATAGTGCTGGAGAATGAGCCCCCCAAGGCTGGAAGGCATTCAAAAGACAACTAGGGAAGAGTTGCCTCCTCAAAGTAGAGTCAGTCTTTATGATGTTGTTAGGTGCCGTCAAGTCATATCCAACTCATAGCGACCCTCATAGGGTTTTCAATGGCTGATTGTTTCGGGATTGCCTCAGGAGTGGATTGCCACATCCTTCTCCCATTTTTGCAGTGCTGGGAATTGAACCCAGGACTTCAGAGACTGCAGAGCAGTGTTCTACCAACTGAGCTAAAGCCCAGCCCCAGTCTTTATGACAGGAATGGAGTAAAGCCTCTCAGGCTGCCATTTGCTTATGTTGCAGGACTCAAAATGAGAAGAAACATATGACTGCAACAGTGGGCTCAAACATAAAAAGATCATGAACATGGCACAATGTTGGATAGTGTTTTGTTCTGTTGTACGTAAGGTCATTATGAGTCTGACCCAACTTGACAGCACCTAACAACAATATGCAAAGCACAGTGACAATAATACTCTCCAAACTGCACCACTATTTGTTACTGTGAACTATAACATTTATTTATAGAATACTAAAAGTAATACAGGCTCTCCTACAGGACAAAGCCCAGAAACGCTATCTGCTGATGAGCATCGACCAGAGGAAAAAGATGCTCACAAATCTCCGTAAGACCAACTACGATGTCTTCGAAAAGACATGCCGAGAGCTGGGAATTGAATACACCATTCCCCCTCTGTACAACCGAAAAGGCCACCGCCGCTTCCGGACCAAGAAGGCTCTGTGCATTCGGGTATGGGTCAACATTACTGCTTTGGTTGGCCTCACTTTAGACTAGGGTGAAGGGAATGGAAGGGAGGCATTTTCTGTTTCTCATAAAGGTCTGGAACTGGTCCCAGAGAAGTCACAGGTCACCAACCCCGTGAAGAAAGGCTGGAGTTTCCATGTGGGGGAGATAGTTCCCACCAACCTGCTCAATCTGAGGATTCATATATGATTACACAGTCTTTCCTGCCCTCTTTCAACCCCCAGGTTTTCCAGGAGGTGCAAAAGCTAAAGAAGCAAAAAAGGATTCTAAAAGCTGTAGCAGCAGCAGCCCAAAAACAAAAAGACCAGAGGGACCCAGAGAAACCTTCCAATGCCTGACCAGAGGTACTCAAAGAATATGAATAAAGTTGGTTAAAATTATTTTTTGCCAGGCATGGTGGTGCACATCTATAATCCCGATGTCAGGACAGCTGAGACAGGAAGATTGTGAGTTTGAGGCCAGGCAGGGATACATACTGAGTTCAAGGCAAGCCTGGACTACAAAGCAAGATCTTGTCTCAAAAGAAACAAATAAACAAATGACTGGGAGCCCTGCTTAACAGTGCAGGAGGAACTTTCAAGTCTGCTGACAGGTACAGGCCTGGCTTGCTTCACAGAATATAAAACCAGGTAGGGCATTATGTCAGGTAGATTTTAGGGAAGAAACTCAAATGACTTAAGGACATGTGTTCCTTCCCCCCATCTAAAAGAAGAGTCAAGAGGCCAGGCACTGGCACATCTGTAATCCCAGCGATTCCCTATGCGAAAACAGGAAGATCACAAGTGCCAGGCCAGAGGCACCTGTGCAACTTGGTGAGACCCTGTCTCAAGATAAAAAATTTAAAATGGTCTGGAGGTGTAGTTCAGTGGTAGAGCACTTGCCAAGTATGCATGAGGCCCTGGGCACACACACACACACACACACACACACACACACAAAAGCACATAAAAAAATCAATAAAAGGGTCAAGTTGTCATTTATTGAGTGCTTTCGTGGCATTCTATGCAATCTCACTGATCCCTCTCAGCAGCCCTGTGAGGTAGGCGTTACCTCCATCTTACAGAAGAGGAAGCCCAGGCCCACAGACCTGTCCCAAGTCACACAACTATGAGAGAGCGAACTGGAATTCCAACTCAGGTCCATCTAGCCCGAGTCTACACCCAAAACGCTTTGCTGTTGTTAGGTGCCATCGAGTTGAGTCCAACTCATAGCGACCTATGTACAGCAGATTGAAACACTTCCCGATTCTGTACCAGGCACACAATCTTATTTATGTTTAAGCCCATTGTTTCAGACACTGTATCAATCCATCTGGTGGAGGGTTTTCCTCTTTTGTGTTGTCCTGCCACTCTCCCAAACATGATATCTTTCTCTAGGGATTGACCTCGTCTCACTACATGCCCGAAATATGTGAGACGCAGTCTGGCCATTCTTGCTTCCAAGGACTCTGGTTGCACTTCTTCTAGGACAGATCTGTTGGTTCTTTTGGCAGTCCATGGTATATTCAATAGACGTCTCCAGCACCACAATTCAAAAGCATCAATTCTTTTCCTGTCTCCCTTGTTCAATGTCCAGCTTTCACAATCATATGATGCAACTGAAAATACCATGGCATGAGTCAGACGCACCTTCATCTTCAATGTGACATCTTTACTTTTCAATACTCTAAAGAGATCTTTTGCCACAGCTTTTCCTAGAGCAATGAGTCTTTTGATTTCTTGACTGCTGCTTCTGCAGGTGTTGATTATAGAG
The DNA here is from genome assembly GCA_007922755.1 of Pedetes capensis. Taxonomy (NCBI): domain Eukaryota; kingdom Metazoa; phylum Chordata; class Mammalia; order Rodentia; family Pedetidae; genus Pedetes; species Pedetes capensis. The sequence goes on from VMDO01004086.1 coordinate 7,936, forward strand.
CCAAGCCAAGCAAAATCTTGGACAACCCCAATCTTTTCTCCATTTATTGTGAAGTTGCATACTGACCCAGTCATGAGGATTTTTGTTTTATTGATGTTTAGTTTCAACCCATATTGAAGTCTATGGTCTTTGATCTTCATCAATAAATGTCTTAAATCCTCTTCACTTTCAGCAAGCAGAGTTGTGTCATCTGTATAATGCAGGTTGTTAATGAGTCTTCCTCCAATCCTGATGCCACATTCTTCCTCATAAAGTCCAGCTTCCCGGATTATTTGCTCAGCATATAAATTGAAGAGATAGGGTGAAAGTATACAACCCTGACGCATACCTTTCTCAACTTTAAACCAGGCTGTGGTTCCTTGTTCTATTCGAACAACTGCCTCTTGGTTTACATACAGATTCCTCATGAGCACAATTAGGTGCTCTGGTAGTCCTATTTTCCGAAATGTTATCCATAATTTGTTATGATCCACACAGTCAAATGCCTTTGCATAGTCAATAAAACATAGATAGACATTTTTCTGATATTCTCTGCTTTCAGCTAATATCCATCTGACATCAGCAATGATGTCCCTGGTTCCCCATTCTCTTCTGAATCCTGCTTGATTTTCCGGTAATTCCCTGTCTATATACTGCTACAGTTGCTTTTGAATGATCTTTAGTAAAATTTTGCTTGTGTGTGATATTAACGATATTGTCCAATAGTTTCCACATTCAGTTGGATCCCCTTTTTTGGGAATAGGCACAAATATGGACCTCTTCCAGCCAGTTGGCCAGGTAGCTGTTTTCCAAATCTGTTGGCATAAACATGGTAAAACCTCCAGTGCTGCATCTGTTTGTTGAAACATCTCTATTGGTATCCCATCAATTCCTGGAGCCTTGTGTTTTGCCAGTTCTTTCAAGGTGGCTTCCACTTCGTCCTTCAATATCATTGGTTCCTCTTCATATGCAAGCCTCTTGAAATGGTTGGTCATCTACTAATTCTTTTTTGTATAATGACTGTGTGTATTCCTTCCATCTTCTTTTGATGTTTCCTGAATTGTTTAATATTTTCCCTGTAGAATCTTTCACTAATTGCTACTTGAATGGCTTGAATTTTTTCTTCACTTCCTTAAGCTTGAGAAACACAGAGCGTGTTCTTCCCTTTCGGTTTTCTGCCTCCAGCCCTTTGCACATGTCATTACAATATTTGTTTTTGTCTTCTCAAGCTGCCTTTCGAAATCTTCTGTTTAGATCCTTAACTTCATTATGTCTTCCTTTTACTTTAGTTGCTCAATGTTCAAGGGCAAGGTCCAATGTCTCTTTTGACATGTAATTTGTCCTTTTTTTCCCTTGTCTTTTTAATAACCTTTTGCTTTCTTCTTGAATGTTATCTTTTATGTCATGCCACACTCTTCTGGTCTCCTATCATTTGTGTCTAATGCATTAAACCTATTCTTGAGGTGATCTCTAAACTCAGGTGGGATATGCTCAAGGTCATACCTTAGCTCTCGAAAACTTGTTCTAATTTTCTTCAGCTTCAGTTTGAACTTACATATGAGAAGTTGATGGTCTGATCCACAATCAGCACCTGGTCTTGTTTTGACATTTAATATAGAGCTTTTCCATCATCTCTTTCCACATATGTAGTCAATTTGATTCCTGTATGTTCCATCTGGTGAAGTCCATGTGTTTAATTGCTGTTTATGTTGTTGAAAAAATGTATTTGCAATGAAAAGGTCATTGGTCTGATAAAATTCTATCATGCGATCTCCCGCATCAGTTCCGTCACCAAGACCATATTTTCCAACTACTGAACCTTCTTCATTTCCAGCCTTTGCGTTCCAGTCACCAGTAATTATCAGTACATCCAGATTCCATGTTTGATCTATTTCAGATTGCAGAAGCTGGTAGAAATCTTCCCTTTCTTCATTTGTGGCCTTAGTGGTGGGTGCGTAAATTTGAATAATAGTCATATTAACTGGCCTTCCTTGCAGACATATAGATATTATTCTATCACAGACAACATTGTATTTCAGGACAGATCTTGAGATGTCTTTTTTGACGATGAATGCAACCCCATTTCTCTTTAGTTTGTCATTCCCAGCATAGTAGACCATGTGATTATCTGACTCAAAGTGGCCCATGCCAGTCTGTTTTAGCTCACTGATGCCTAGGATATCAATGTTTATGTGCTCCATTTTTCTTTTAATGATTTCTAATTTCCCTAGATGCATACTATGTACATTCCATGTTCCAATTATTAATGGATGTTTACAGTTTTTCCTCATTTCAAGTCGTGCCACAAGAGCAGATGGATCCCTGAGGCTTTCCTCCATTTCCATCATCAAGGTAGACTCTACTTTGTGGAGGCAACTCTTCCCCAGTAGTCTTTTGAGTGCCTTCCAACCTGGGGGGCTCATTTTCTGGCACTTTGACAGTGTTTCTTTGCTATCCATAGAGTGGTTCGCCGGTGCCTACTCCCTAGTCTGTCTTAGTCTGGAAGCTCAGCTGAACCTGTCCACCGTGGGTGACCCTGCTGATATCTGAGATACCGGTGGCAGCACTTTCAGCCTCATTGCAACACACAAGCCCCCACAGTGAGGCAAAAGGACAGACGTGGGGGAGGGGGACGCTTTGCTAGGTTTTCCTTATTCACAAGCAGAAGCCACCTGGCGAGTGAGAGACGTTCACGTCTCAGCCGTTCACGTCTCAGCCGGAGCTCCGGGAGGATTGTGGGCATGAAGCTTGGCTCCAGACCCTACCCAACACGCTCAGAAGCTCGAGGTAACAACGACGCTTCAAAAACTCAAAAGCAGCGCTCCCCAAGGGAAGTCTACGTCCCTTCCCCGTCCCCGACTGGCTCCCTGTCATCCAGCCCAATGAGCGTCCGCCATCAGACCACCTCCCAACAAGCCACTCTCTAATTGGGTCTCTTTTCCCTTCGCGGCGTTGCCTTAGTAACCAAGCTGCTGGACGCGACTGGGCCTTCAGGCTTCTACCTACTGAGCCCTGCGGCTCTTCGCTTGCCTAGCTGGTTTCTAGCACTATGTCGTTGCGGACGCTACCTCTGCTCTTCTTGAACTTGGGCGGGGAGATGCTTTACGTCTTGGACCAGCGGCTGAGGGCCCAGAATATCCCAGGAGACAAGGCCCGGAAAGGTGAGAAACGCCTGGCCCGCACAGCCAGACCCGAACCCCGCAGCCTGGCCCCATTGCTGCCTCCCCAACATCCACTGCCAGAGCTGAACCCCGCAGCCCGGTTCCCTCACCGCCGCCCTAACACCCAACAGCCAGACCAACAGCTCTGCGCAGCTTCACTCATAGTCAGGGACCTTTCTCGCAAGCAGCAGCTCCCATGCAGTTGGAAACCTTCAGGAATCAAATCCTCCAAAAGATCCTTTCTCCACAGAGGAACTTAACATACCTATTGGGTATAATTAGTATAATTAGAGTACCTGATCGCCTCATTTCCCATCTCTTCAAACGGGAGAGGTGATTTTCCAATCTCTCTTGAGAACCGGTCCCTTCCAAAAGTAGAAATCCCAGCTGCTTATCACCTGGCAACAAACTCTGCTAGTCCAAGCATCATCCTCCTTCCTCCCATGGAACAGGTTCTGATTGTCCATTTCTCTATGTAGTGTCCTCCCACATAAGTCAGTTCTAAAATGTAGGGTTCTATAATATAGATAAGAAAACATGTCTTTCCCTCCACAAATGTTGGAGCGGAATGCAAGTGTGAAAATATTATAAGAGAGCTTCTACAATGTAAAATCTGGCTGCCATATACACCATATGTAAGTTCCAGAGAAATGACTACCCAGAACACTCTGCCACTCTTTTCTTTTCCCTCTTTTTCTCCCTTCTCAGAAAACAACTACTTTCACCAAATTTCCTGTGATTAATATTGTATTTCAAGGGAGAGGAGGAAAAGGTGATAGAAAGGCAATTGACATGGCCACTGATTAAAACATTTATTTTCTCCAACAGTCTTTGTATGCTCAACTGATGTCAAGCATACATATTGTGATAATAACTATTGTCTCTGATTGCATCCAAGTTCGTGCATAAACAGATAAGAGAACTCTCTGTGAAACTCTGCCCCCTTCATTCTGCATACTGCTGCTAGGGGGCTTTCTAAAATGCAGATCTGTCCATACTCCTCACCACCACCACCCCCCGCTTAAAACCCTTTGTCAACTTTCCACTCCTGTCTGGATGGAGGCCAAGTCTTTGTGCAGGACATTTTATAGCCCTTCTTGATCTGCTTTCCCACCACTGCCTGCCTCCTGCTTTATGTCCTAATAACTAATAACACCAAACTGCTTATAGATTTTTAACCATATCCTTCATGTCTCCATGCTTATATTCCCCATCTCTCTATTCTCCTTCTATCCTGCATCATTCATCTGAAGAATCATCTTCCTTCAAGAACCCCCCTTTTGGGGAAAAGGGCCTGCCTGTACTCTCAGAGCACCCCGTGTTCCCATAGCACTCCATGCATGTTTCTATCTTATTACTTGTCCACATTATACTGAAAGGATCTGTGTGTGTATGTCTCCCACACTTGATTGCCTTATTCATCTGTGTACTCCAGTACCTAGCATAGTGCCAAACCAGAGTAAGTCAGGGCTTAGCAAATGTTTTTGAACTGATCGTCTAGCTTGTTAATTTTATATGGTAATGTAATTCTTGAATGAAGAGGGTTCTGTTTTCCTTAGTGCCCATGTGATCTGATTTCATTCAGGCTAATAAGGACATGGCAATCCACTTCTGAGGCAATCCCAAAACAATCAGCCATTAAAAACCCTATGAGGGTCTCTATGAGTTGGACACAACAACAATGGTACCAGGTGGGAGAACAGGCTAGGGTTCTCTACTGGTAGTCTGCATCTTGGAAGACACTGTATATTAGCAATTAAGAGCATATTCTCTGAAGTTATACAGATCTGGGTGCCCATTCCAGCTTAGCTATTTAATTAGTTGCATGACTTTGGGGTGTAGTAACCTCTATAAGCCTAACTCTCCATAAAATGGTAATTATAATACATACCTGAAAGGAAAGTTGTAAGGATTAAATAAGACAATGCATTTAACATATTTAGCGCAGTGAGTAATAGGTGTTGTCCTTCAAGAGGAGGTCTGAGCAAAGCCTTGTGAAACCTAGGGGATGGGCTTTGTCTTTAAGAACGGTGATCTTCTATAAACTCATTATTTTGTTCAATTAATATATGATAATAAAAAAAAACTTAAAAAATTTAAAGACATATTGTCCTGGTTTTGCTAGATTCAGTTTTAGAGAGTTTTAGCCATCTATAGTAACTAACTTTCACACACAGTTTTTGGTAGATATTACACCAAGTGAGATGCTGAGGGAACCTGATCCACCCTTCTGTGCATTCACAGGAGGTAGGGCTATTGATCAATCCTATCTAATGAACTGATTATAAAACTGGAGACATGTCTTCCAAATGACAATAATAAACAATAAGACCGTTTTTTAAATGAAGCATTTACCATGTACCAAAGACTCCTCTTAAACACCTATTCTATCACATGGGTAATACTAACATCCCCATTTTACAGAGGGGTAAACCAAAGCTACTTCACTCAGGGTAACAAAGTTGGTAAGAAGAGGAGTAAATGGTTTGAAAAATCCAGACCTCATACTCCTAACCAGTATGTCCTCAACTACTACACAGTGCTCCTGTACGTGGAGGGACTGTATCAGAATCTTTGTGGGGCATGATAGATCAAGAATGGAAGAGCTTTGAAGAGATACCTAATGTACCCACTGTTTTTTTAAAAGAAATGACAGTCCTACCAGGTGCCGTGGCACATGCCTGTAATCCCAGCGGCTTGGGAGGCGGAGGCAGGAGGATCGCAAGTTCGAGACCAGAGGCAGTCTGTGTAATTTAGTGAGACCCTGTCTCAAAAAAAAAAAAAAAAAAAAAAGTTAAAAAATGGGCTGAGGGCGCAGCTCAGTGGTCCAGCACTTACAAAACATGCAAGCATGAGGCCCTGGGTTCAACCCCCAGTACCACACACAAAAAAAAAAAGAAAGTAAGTTGTTGGCCAATGGGGATTTGTAGAAGACAGAGAAAGCAGGGTAAAGCGTATAGGATTCAAAATCCTATTCAAAACACTGGGGAACACTCTATTCCACCGTTTAGAGTTAGTGTGGCTGCAGGAGCGGGAGCCAGAGCCACTAACAGATGCCTATAAACGGGCCTATAAAGTACCACACGTGGTAAACTAGTCCTCGTGGAAGCTTTGAATGGAAATCGTATTTCTTCTAGATGTTTTCATTATCTTATGCAACTAATTGGTCTCCTGGAGGCCGTCCCTGTTCCCACAGTGCCAGGGCAGATGTTGCAGTTTCCTCTCACAATGCAGCTCTAGTTTATCATGCAACAGAAAGGAAGTGTACTCTTAATGGGGCAACTTGCGAGTGTTGCATATTGGATGTTGTCCCACTTTTTAAGCAATAGCGAGCACAGTAAAAGCTACTTTTATCTCACTCCTGTCCTCCTAAAAGCACTCACAAATAAGACACTATTATGTTTTGTTTACATTCCTCATTTACAAGAGGGGAAACTGAGGAATGGGGTCATGAAGTGATTTTTTTTCCAAGACATGCAGACCACAGTGTAGTACTGACCAACCAAATGGGAGCAAGGGTTCTCATTTTAGTCTTCTAGTTCCAATTTAACAGCCAGCCCTGAACAGCCTTGGCCTACTTCCCACTCAAAATATAACTAAGGTGAAACTGTCACAAACAAATGTAGAGAAGGAATAGAAAACAGGGCATGACATACCTTGCCTGGCTCCTCAAGAAGAAAGCGGCGGCGGCCAGGAGCTCACAGCACTCTAGAGCCCTCTGCTGGCGCTGAGTCTTGTTGCCGGCTGGAGTGTCCTAGTGTGCTCCTCGGCATGCGCTTGCTAGTTCCATCTTATCTGCAGCAAGGAGTCACTGGCCCTGAGAGAAGATGACCCCCATACAGCACTTCTGTTCCAAAACACACTATCGAGAGGATCAAAATTCCCCTTCTCTGAATTGCCACAAGCCTATCATGCTAGACTATCTGTGAAATAAATGCCACAGAAAGATGGAATATATGGGCATCATGCCTAAGAAACCAGTAACTGCTTCAAGAACGCCAGACCTGGTACTGATTCCCCATTATGTTCTCTCAAAAAGCCTGTGATTCTTGTCAGAGAAAGAGAATGACTCCACGGAGGAGTCTGACTTTTCAACAGGATCCCTTTGCAGCCAGGGAGGGCATGGCCCTGGGTGTGCATGCAGACTGCTCTCATAGATGTTTGTATTGTTTTCTGAAACCATATCAGTTTGTATGAAAGGCAGAGATATACTTTTAAGTGTAACTTCAGAAATCACCTCTGAAACAATATAGTAGCAAATGTTTCACAAAAAGACCATTAATTACAAAATGTTTTTAATATGTGGGTGTGTGTAAAACTCTACATCTCACAGGATGGACTCTCTCTCTCTCTCTCTCTCTCTCTCTCTCTCTCTCTCTCTCTCTCTCTCTCTAAGTTTTTTGAGACAGGGTCTCACTGTGTAGCTCAGGCTGGCCTGAAACTCACATCAATCTTCCAGCCTAAGCCTCCTGAATGTTGGGATCATAGGCATGTGCCACCATGCCTGCTTCTGAGGGCAGTTTTTCTAGATTGAAATCTCCCCAGAATTTTAAGGAAAGATTAAGGTTAAGGAAAGGTTAATTTTATCCTTTATAGGAGGTATCCAAAGTCTTCAGCAGAGAAAATGGAATTAGAAATGAAGCCAGCTAAGTGCTTGATGTTTATTATCCATTTAACACCACAGTAACCCTATGAGGTAGGTGGCATTTTGATCCTCATTTTATATATCTGGAAACTGAAGTTAAACAAATTACTTGAAGTTTATATAGCTAGTAAGTGGTAAAGCTAGGTCTCAATCCATAAAGAGTGTTGATCTACATAGATCTCTCTAGCCAAGTGCATGTTTCCTAATTTGGTCTCCTCTTGGCATCTGTCTGACTGCCTTAGTCCTCAGGAGCCTTTTTGTCATTGGGTCCTATCATTAGTTCCTTCTTTTACATGGAGATCATGCATCTAAATATAAAAAGTAAAGCCAAAACAAATATTGACATATTTTTCTTTTAATTCACATTTTAAGTTTTTTTATTTGAACAGTTCCAACTGCATTCTAAAAGAGAAATCTTACACTATAATAATAAAAGATCAGATATCACACGAAGAAGTCTTTTTTCTGCATGTTCTGTGGATTATTCTTTCTTGGGGAGGGGTCTGGTGTTGTTTAAAGCCTGCTTTGAATGACATCTTGTAGAGTTGGGGAGCATGACTTCTGGAGCCTTCCAAGATGAGCCGCAAGATCGCTATTTCTCCTGAGCATCCTCTCATTCTAGGTTACTTTTGTGAAACCTAGCTTTTCTTGGGCTTTTCTTTTTTTTTTTTTTCTTTTTCTTTTCGTAAATTGTAGTTTATCTAGTTTTTAATGCTCTTTAACTTTTTTAAAAATTTCAAATGGAAGGTAAAGTATTCATATTAGACCTTAACTGCAAACAAGAAAAATAGTTTTATGATGCAGATAATTGGAATTGGTATTTGTAAAGCCACCATGAAAATAATGTTCTTGCTTCATGAACTGGTGTTTTCTTTTTATATGCTTCATGTAGATGAATGGACAGAGGTGGACAGAAAACGAGGTATGCTATTTCTGGGCTGCATGTATTCAGTCTGCATCCACAGATTTATTCAGTCCATTATAAGCAGAGTTTAAAGTGGAATCACTATAAATATTTCTAAGTAAGAAAATAGGCATGACTTTCTCTTTAGATAAAAACATTAGGTATACATCTGAATCTTTTACTTCAAAGGAGCCCGCAGCCATACCACTGTGGCATCTAATCCCGCCATTCTCGAAAGCTAAGCAGGGTCAGACCTGGTTAGTACTTGGCTGGGAGACTGCCTGGGAACACCAGGCTTGGGAGAAGCACCCAGCAAACCACTCCCCACCACAATCAGCCATTGAAAGCCCTATGAATAGCAGAGAAGCACTGACAATAGTGTTTAACCTGTTGTACATAGAGTCTCTATGAATTGGACGCTGACTCCATGGCACCTAACAACAACTTCAAAGGAATAAACACATTGTGTAAGATGAAAACTAAGCAGACTTTGGGGAAAGAGCCACACTGCACGTAAGAGACCTTTCTCCTCTTTTTGGTTCTAAGCATTGCAGGGACAGCTGGGGCAGTAGCTCTACTCCTTGATAGATTGGCCTATTTGGTTATCCTAAAACATCTTTCTTTCTACCTTGAGACAGGGTCTTGCTAAATTATACAGGCTGCCTCTGGCCTCGAACTTGCAATCCTCCTGCCTCTCTGCCTCCCAAGTCAGTCAGTGGGAGTACACCACCATGCCCAGCTTTTTTTTTTTTTGGAGACAGGGTCTTCTTGTGTAGCCTAGGTTGGCCTGGAGGCCTGTAACTCACTATGTAGACCAGGCTCGAAATCATATTAGTCCTCCTACCTCAGCCTCCCAAGTAGGCTGGGATTACAGGCATATACCACGGCTCCTGGCTCTAAAACATCTTTCTCATAGTATTATGTAACCAAAGAATTGTGCTTAAATATGAGTGACCCTCCCCAAGTATTCTCCTTAGCACACAGAGATATCTGTTGAGCAACAGAGAATGAAGGAAGCATGTGGCTGCATGGCTGCCAGGATTGTGGGCAGAAGGCATGGTATCAAGCATGCAGTATGGCCTTGTGCTAAATCTTCACTTTCCCCTTCACCTACAATTAGCAGCAAACCTGAAAGGTTGTCAACTGCTCAGACTAAAACCTTAGCTTTCCTCAGCCTTCATATGTCACAGGTACCTTACTTCATTTGACACTTCGATGTAGTTTACACTATCATCAGCCATCTTCCTCAGTATTTTAAATGCTCTTATCATACCAAATATGCCAGGGACTTAACATACAATACATAAAAGCATAGGCATTAGAATAAAACAGACTCCATTCTAATTTCAACTCTACTACCAGCTGTGTGGCCTTGGATTTTTTTTTTTTTTTTTTTTTTCCCTTGTTCTTAGGGCTAGAATCCAGGGCCTGGCATATACTTTGCTCTACCACTACTCTACCACTGGGCTGTACTCTCCGCCCACTTTTTAATTTTTTTTTTTTTTTTTTTTGAAACAGTGTCTTGCTAAATTATTCAGATTGCCTCTGGCCTCAAATTCATAATCTTCCTGTCTCAGCATCACTAGTTGCTAGGATTACAGGCTCAATTTTCCTCAATAGGAGGATAATAATTTAGATTTTTCTTGGAGTTCAAATGAGATAATGCATGTAAAGTTCTAAGCCTAGTACATGGAACATGGCAAAGATTCAAAACATGCTAACTTCCAAGCGTGGTGGCACACACCTATAATCCCAGTGATTCAAGAGAATGAGGTAGGAGGCTGTAGCAGAAGGATCTCAAGTTCGAGGTCAGAGGGAGCCTGCATAACTTTGCAAGATCCTGGCTCAAAATTTTAAAAATTTTAAATGGGCTGGGATGCAGCCCAGTGGTAGAGCACTTGAAAAAGTATGGGTGAGACCCTGAGTTCAACCCCTAAGTACTGCAAAAATAAAAATAAAGAGCATGGTGTGGTGGTATATGCCTGTAATCCTAGGACTTGGGAGGCTGAGGCAGGATTGTTGTGAGTTCGAGGCTAGCCTCATCTACAGAGCAAGTTCCAGGACAGCCTGGACTACACAGTTAGACCCTGTCTCGAATGAAAGAAAGAAAGAAAGAAAGAGAGAGAGAGAGAGAGAGAGAGAGATAGGAAGGGAAGGGAAGGGAAGGGAAGAGAGAAGAAAGAGAGGGAGGGAGGGAGGGAGACTATCCAGTGTAGTTTCCTAGCTCTTTCAACCTCCAAATTGCTTCAAATTACAGGGTCCCATAAACTGGCTTTAGAGCAGAGGTAATTGGTAAAAATTCAATTGCCTTCATCAAGATAATTATTTCATCAGACTAGGCTCAAAGACAAGCCCAACTGAAATGCTTCATATACTTTATTATATTTCACAACCATCTTTAGATACTTCTCTTGAGCAATTTTTTGGCCCACTCCTGGAGGCATGGCAGGATTTCAGGTGCAAAGTATGGGTGGATCTTGAGGGCTTTTCATATATGTAATTGAATCACTGGAGTTCGTTTTAACATAAGTGTTCAAAAACAATGAGCAAAAACTGACTTTATCATCTGAGCTCAAGACTGAAAGACTCCTATGTTGAGCGTCCAGTTACCAACCCCCTGTAAAAAAAAAAAAAAAAAAAAAAAAAAAAATCTCTTGGCCCTCCTCAGCCTTAGCCTCTTCCTAATGAAATCTGGTTCCCAGTACATTCCTGCCCCATGAAAAGGATGCAAACCTCACTTGAGTGCCAAAACTAACACCAAGATTGACTAAAGGTCTGACTAAAACTATTGCTCAGGTGTAAATATGATGTGGGCTCTCTCTCTAGGGTGAGGCATTGTCTCCTTCCCCTGTGTGCCTGTGGTGTTTAACTCAGTGCCTGGTACATAGCAGGCCTGCCTCAGCCAAGTGCTAGGTAAAGTAAATCATGAGAAGAAAAGATGTTACTATGTGCCTCCACATTCTTTCCAAAGAATGAATTGTGAGTTGGGATCCCTAGGTGCCAGGGCCCAGCAAGGAAATTTTTATCTTCTGTTTGAATGTGTGTATCTGTGCCCACAGGGACAGACCCTGCTGTCCTCTTTTCTCAGCACAAGAATTTTCTGCAGGTCTGGTGCAGCAGCCATGGTGATATATAGCTTCTGCACTTCCCAGGGGATAGTCTCCATTTTGCTTCTTGCTTTGCCAAAGTAGCTCACAATCACCTTGGGGTTTTCTTTCTTTTAGAACCAATTTATTTGGAGCTAAGCTGTTTTCCTAGATCCTAACAAGGGCCCAAAGACCCTAGAGAAATGATTTGGCTCTTGTATGCATTAACCCGGTAACAGCCAATGGGATGCTGTAACTTGAATTCTTCCTCTTTCACATATAGAAATCTGTGGAAAACTCTTCCTATTCTCTCTTCTGAGCATATGCCTGTGACTTCTCAGTTATACTTATTTCCTTATAGATTCTGCATTTTACAGATACACTGTGGTAAGAAAAACATTAGAAAACCTGGTTTATTACTGGTTTTATTTATTATTTTTATTTATTATTATTATTAAATTTTATATTATAAATATTATTATAAATATATAATATAAATATATATAATAAATATTATTAAATTTATATTTATATAATAATAATATATAATATAATATATATTAATATAATAATATAATATAATAATATAATATAATATTTATAATATTAAATATATAATAAATATTATTAAATAAATGATAAATATGTAAATATATAAATATATAAATATTGTTATTAATATTAATATTATTATTAAAATTATTTTTATTTGTTTATTTATTATTTATTTATTACTGGTTTATTACTATTATCACTATTATTACTATTATTACTATTATCACTATTATCCTAGTGACTCAGGAGGTGGAGTCAGGAGGATCGCAAGTTCAAGGCCAGAGGTAGTCTGCCAGAGGTAGTCTGTATAACTTAGCAAGTCCCCGTCTCAAAATAGAAAGTAACAAATAAGCTGGGGGTGCAGCTCAGTGGTAGAGCACTTGCAAAGCAAGTGTGAAACCCTGGGTTCAATCCCCCAATACCACAAAAAAAGAAAGGAGGAAGGAAGGAAGGAGAAGAGAACAGAGCAGAAAAATGGAATGGAATGGAATGGGAAGGAAAGGAAAAAGGGAAAACCTAGTTTATTGCAGGTCCTTTCTTGTTACAGTAAAGGGGAAAAGGCCAGACCTGAAGCAAATGTGGAAGGATTCCTGTGTCTCCAAGCTGTACAGGCCTGGGGAGTGGGGGGGTTGGGTTATTTTACCTTAAGGGTGGGCTGTGGTGGATTGAAATTGTCAGATGTGAGAGATCCATGCTGGTAATGGATCTCATTCTTCTTGTCTGAGTAACAGGTTGGAGCCTAGGTTAAAATCCAGCAGTCAAGTGTGAGTTAACACTTCTGTAAGGAGTTACAGTGAGTTTTTTGTCAGTGAGGGGCAAAATATGTGTTTTCTCCCCTCTCTTTGAAGTAATTCTGTTTAAGATTTAAGAATCCAGGCACCATAACACATATCTATAATCCCAGCACCTCAGAAGGCTGAGGCAGGAGGATCACAAATTCAAGGCCAGAGACAGCCTGCACAACTTAATAAGATCCTGTCTCAAAAATAAAAAAGGGGCCGGGGGTCCAACTCAGTGATGGAGCCCTTGCCTAGCATGCTCAAGAGCCTAGGTTCAAACCCACAGTACCACACACACAAAAAAAAGTTACCTTGTTTTCTGCCAGGCATGGTAGCGCACACCTGTAATCCCAGCACTCAGGAGGCTGAGGCGGGAGGATTGCAAGTTTGAGGCCAACCTGGGCTACATAGGACAGCCTGAGCTACACAGTGAGACCCCCTTTCAAAAAAATTTAAAATAATTTTAAGTACTACCAGCCCTCATCTTCTCTTTCCCCCATAAAATGCCTTGATATGTTTTAAAAGGCTGACCTGAACCCTTAGGGAACTTCTGTCAATTACTTAGTGATAGACAGTGTCTAAAATAATAACTCCCTCTCTGTTCCCTTCATTCTCTAAAGATACATGGCCAGAGCTGATCACCTGGCATATCTTTGGGTTCAGCAAAAGGAATTTATATATTTCAGAAATAATCACTGTTAAACAATTATTGATTTTATTTTTGCAGTAACTTGGGGGTTGAACCCAGGGCTTCGTGCATGCTTTGCAAGTGCTCTACCACTGAGCTGCACCACCACCACCCCGCGCCCATTGTTACATTTTTTATTTTGAGACAGGGTCTCACTAAATTATGCACACTACCTCTGGCCTCAAACTCACAATCCTCCTGCCTTAGCCTCCCAAATCACTAAGATTACAGGTGTGTTCCACCAGCCCAGTTTAACCATTGATTTTATATAATTAAGTAATCGAGCTTTCTTTCAAATTTTAATTACTGTGCATATATGCGCTTGACATCTACATACTTTCAACTTTGGCCAGAATAACTGGCTTAATTAAGAATTATCTATGGTACCAGGCATGATGGCACATGCCTGTAATCCCAGAGGCTAGGGAGACGGAGGCAGGAGGATCCCAAATTTGAGACCAGAGGCAGTTGCTGTAATTTAGCGAGGCCCTGTCTCAAAAAGTAAAAAAAAAAAAAAAAATGGGCTGGGTGGTGCAGCTCAGTGGTCCAGCACTTGCAAAGCATGCAAGTGGGAGGCCCTGGGTTCAACCCCCAGTTCAACTGCAAAAAAATAAAGAATAATCTATGGTTAGCTATGCCTGCAGCCGTAGCACTGTTGGCATCAGATCTTGGAAGTTAAGCAGGGTCAGGCCTGGTTCATACTTGGATGGGAGACCACCTGGGAACATCAGGTGCTGTAGGCTTGGGAGAAGGACCCAGCAACCCACTCCCAAAAATCAATCCGCCATTGAAAACCCTATGAAGAACAGAGAAGCACTGACAATAGTGTTTCCTCTGGTGTACGTAGGGTCTCTATGAGTTGGATACTGACTCCACAGCACCTAACAACAAAAACAACAACAGTTAGCTACACCTGTTCTTAGCTTATACTACAGGGTTTTCTTCCATTTACTAGTGATATTTAATTGAGTAGTGCAAAAGTTTTAAATGAATGAAGACCTAAATTACAGGCACATTGGTGTGCACTCTCCTTTTATTCTCACCAGATAGAAATCTTCATTTGAACAACAGGATGAGATATATTACTCCAGTATAAAATACATATTATAGATGAAATATAGAAATTAAGGCATGCTGAAATGGTGCTATCTGAAGTACATGTCTTAAAGAAATACTAAAAATGTTTTAATCTCCAGCCAATGAGTACCATGTCTATTTTCAGACTCCAGAGTGCTCACCATTACACAATGGAGCCTATGAGTACCATGTCTATTTTCATAAAATGCTTCTCAAAAAAATAAAAGCCAATTACCACTATTTGGCAATATTTAGATTTTTTTTTTAAAAAAAGATAGTGTATGCTACTTTTCATTTTAAGGAAGAGCTCTAATCTAAACTGATTGTAGGAATTATTAAAAGAAAAACAAACACGTTTGCCTGTCACCAAGGATGATAATGGTCGTGAAAGTGTCTGTAACTTATGAAGCACAATGCTCTTGGACATTGTCATCATGGATGCTTGCCCTGAAGTGGTCACAGAATACTCTTGCTGCTTTCTACAGGGTCATCTGTGTGGTTCTCCCCAGGGGGCTGATCTTGGCACACACACAGCATCCAACTCTGTTTATGCCTAGATTTTTCATTCATACCCAGAGAACATTTCTAAATAAGGCACCCTCCTTGCTCAGCTGGATTCTCTCTTGTCTCTACAGTTCTGAATGACATCATTTCAACCATGTTCAACAGAAAATTTATAGAGGAATTGTTCAAACCCCAAGAACTCTATTCCAAGAAGGCTCTGAGGACTATCTACGACCGCCTGGCTCATGCCTCCATCATGAGACTGAACCAGGCCAGCATGGATAAGGTGAGCAGAGAGCCACTTAGTCATCTTAGTTGCATTTCTTGTATCTTTTGTGAATGATCCTAGACTGGGGTCAGACGAGGTGATATATGCAATAATGTCTTGCAAGAAACAAATACTTGTAAATTTTAGCAGTAGTTGTTGAGTTTTACAGTTGATAAGGACCTCAGAAATCATCCACACCAACCCCTCTGTTGCTTAGGTACTTCCACCTGCCCAAAAAGAGCCTTGCTTTTCATGCCCGTATTTTTGAACCTTAGAACATATGCTACCCAAGTATAAGCACTTGGCCAGAATTAATTTTCATTAATTCTGGAGGGAGGGAGAAAAGAAGGTAAGAAAGGGCAGTTAGGACTGTGGATATGATCAAAATATGATATACGTATGTATGGAAATCATAGTGAAAACCATTAATACCAGAGATGCTAAAAATGTACTTTGACTTTTTTTATTATATCCCCTTTATTTATAAATGTTGGTGGGGTACAAAGTAATAAGGCTTTTGCTATTTCCATTATACAACTATTACATCACTTTTGGTTACACTTTCAGCAACCTACATATTTCATGGAACCCTTTGAATAATACGTAGTAAAAAATCGTATTCCCTTTTTCCCCGTGTATTTGTATTATTGCATCATCTATTTTGAGATTATCCTCTCCTTCTTTATTCCTCCACATTTCCCACACACACACACCTCTTTCTTAGCTTCTGCACCCTCTCCTGCTAGGCAACTCCTCCTTTCTTTGTACTCTTCTTTCATTTTCTCATCTTAGATAAGCCTGATTGGTCTTTTCTTTTTTCTTCCTTTGAGTTAGATTTAACACCCACATGTGAGTGAGAACACGTGGTATTTCTCTTTTTAGGCCTGCGTTGGTTCACTTAAGATCATATTCTCCAATTCCATCCATTTTGCTGCAAATGACATTATTTCATTTTCTTTTATTGCTGAGGGAAAAATATATGCACATTTTAAGCAATTTTATCTATGTATTACTTTTCAAAGTTGAATTGAATTACAGTAGCAAAGTGTAGTACTGTTTTCTCAAAAGATGATGTTAATCAAATGAATGTGAGCACCACAATGTGACAAGTAGGACAGTCAAAGAAAATGGCAGAAGCATGGTTGTCATTCAAAGACTACAAGACCATTTTGAAGTGGTATTTGAAATTGGAGAGCATTGAGGAAGTGCAATGACAATAGAAGTGGGAGTATGCAACAGAACCTCTAGCACACCTAACAACTGCATGCCTTCGTGATAAGTCTGAGATGCGCAGTACTGTGTGAGGTGTGCACAAGGGAAGATCCAGGAGCTTTCACAACAAGTCCTGCACCTTCTGCTATGGTAACTATTTTGAGCACCTCTTATAATTGCAGAAGTCAAATGTGACTTGTATTTATCTTTTGTTATTGGTATATATTATTATAATACTAATAGTTTTTCCTTTTCTTAAAATGTGTATACATTTTGGCACCCTCTACATGTAGGCTGGGATTTAGCTCAGTGGGTAGAGCGCCGCTCTGCAATCTCTGAGGTCCCGAGTTCCATTCCCAGCACCCCAAAAATGGGAGAAGGATGTGGCAACCCACTCCCAAGGCAATCCCGAAACAGCCAGCCATTGAAAACCCTATGAGGGTTGCTATGAGTCGGACACGACTCGAGGGCACCTAACAAAAACAACAACAACAACAATAGTTTTTTCCTTTTCTTAAAATGTGTATATATTTTGGCACCCTCTACATGTATAATGAATATGCATTAATAGGTGAAATTTTTGTGCTGGGCATGATGACACATGCCTGTAATCCCAGCACTCAGAGGCTGAGGCAGGCAGATCACAGGTTCAAGGCCACCCAGGGCTACATAGCAAGACCATGTTTTTTTGCAGGACTGGGGTGTTGAACCAGGGCCTTACACATGCTAGGCAAGTGCTCTTCCACAGAGCTGCACTCTCAACCCCCTTGTTTATTTTTCATTTGGAGACAGGATCTTGTTAAATTGTACAGGCTGCCTCTAGCCTCCAATTCACCATCTTCCTGCCACAGGCTCCCATGTCATGGGATTACAGGCATGAACCATGGCACTAGGCAAAATGATCATTTTTAAAGCATAGAAACAAGCACTTTAATTCTATTTCATTCGTAACAAACCTCACCTATTCAGTGAGGAAAACAGGCTTCTTGTTGTTGTTGCTATTGTTGTTTTTATTGTTTTTTGAGACAGCGTCTCACTCCATAGCCCATGATGGCCTAGAACTCACAGTGTAGAGCAAGTTGGCCTTGAACTTGCAGCAATCCTTCTGCCTCACCCTCCCATGTGCTGGAATTACAGGCATGCGCCACCACAGCCAAGTAAACCAGGCATGTTTTAAAGCAAATTCAAAAATGCTCTTTGTCTTTAATTATAATATGAACATATATCTTTCTTTGGGAAACAAATTATTGTGCCTTTTTTTTTTTTTTTTTTTTTTTTTTTTTTTTTTTTTTTTTTTTTTTTTTTTTTTTTTTTTTTTTGTGTGTGTGTGTGTGTGTGTGTGTGTGGTACTGTGGGTTGAACCCAGGGCCTCGCGCTTGCATGCTCTGCAAGTGCTGGACCACTGAGCTGCACCCCCAGCCCATTTTTTTACTTTGTGAGACAGGGTCTAATTAAGTTATGCAGACTACCTCTGGTCTTGAACTTGGGCTCCTCCTGCCTCCGCCTCCCGAGCCGCTGGGATTATAGACGTGCACCACCACACACAGCCCATTCTGATTTTTGAAATAATAATTCCACATAAATAAATGGCAGACGTTAGGCAAATCTATTCAGAAGCATTCTAAATAATTTGCATAGATATTCTCCCTTCAGAGAGGGAGAGCATAAGTTCCACTGGCTAAAGACGGGCTGCACTTAAGTATGGGAAGGAGAGAGAAAACATCGTCACAGTGCAGAAACCTGATGAACTACCTCAACCAGGTGGCCAAGGCTCACATCACTAGTGACGAGGCACGTTGACAATAGGTACTCTGACATGATATGATGATGAAAATGGCACTTCACCTCTGTGGTCTTCTTCCCCAAAACCCATAGCCCCACTCTAACCATGAGAAAAACATGAGACAAATAGCCTTGTCATGCTACCAAATGCCTGAGTGGTATTCAAAACTGTGAAGATCACCAAAAATGAGGAAAGTTAGAGAAACTGTCATAGCCGAGAGGAGCCCAGAAAGACATGCTGGCTAAATGTAATGTGGTATCCTGGATGAGATCCTGGAACAGAAATACGATGTTAGGGAGAAACTAATGAATCGTAGTGAAGTATAGACTCTAGTTTGTTGTTGTTAGGTGCCATCAAGTCAGTATCCAACTCACAGAGGCCCTATGTACAATAGGTGAAACACTATTGTCAGTGCTTCTCTGCTATTCATAGGGTTTTCAATGGCTGATTATTTTTTGAGAGTGGGGTGCTGAGTCCTTCTCCAAAGCCTATAGCACCTGGTGTTCTCAGGCAGTCTCCCATCCAAGTACTAACCAGGCCTGACACTGCTTAGCTTCTGAGATTTGACGGGATAGGGTGCCACAACGGTACAGCTATAGGCAAACTCTAGTTATCACCCCCAAATAATTATTCTTTTTCAAGTTGCTCCATTATGTGAATTTTTTTAAATCATGAGGACTGACAATAGCTAGTAGGTATGCAAAATCATCACTCTCTTATCATAAGTCCCTAGAAACTTCAGGCAGACTACTTTCATTATGCCCTCTTACCTCCTGCCATTTCCTTTGGAGAGTTACCTTATCTCCCTAACTCCATTTGCTGACTCTAACATGGGCGTGGCCCTTCCTCGACCTGCCCACAGAGGTGGCAGCCATCTTCTGCTCAGTATGAATGCCACCCTCAGACCTCTCATGAAGCCTGATATAGTCAGAAAGAGGCCCAAGAGGGTCATCTGGCACCACTCAGCCCAATATGTCAGAATTAAGCATAACCAGTGGAAATCCACAGGTACTGACAACAGGATATAAGAAGATTGAAAGTCCAGATCTTTCTGTTCTTGTTGTGGGCAAAGGGTGTTTGTTTTTTTTTTCTGCTGGGGACCAAACTCAGAGCCTCACACGTGCTAGGCAAGAACTCGGCCACTGAGCCACACACCCAGCTCAAGTCTCAGCACAGTAAAATTTGTTGCATGTTGGCAGCCCTTCCAGCTCCCTAATGTTATGTATGTGTTTTTACCATTTATTGCTTGCATTGTGTCCTAAACACAACATGTACTTAATGTTTGATAATGATAATGAAGAGTTACAAATCTGTACATCAATATTATATGCCCCCTCCTACACCTCCACAGACACCAGGCTATTCCTGGTGTATGCCACTTTCTAAATGGAAATGTTTAGCTGTATGTTGGAGAAACAGGATCAGGTAGAAGGTTCTAACAAGTGCCTTAGAATATGACCATCCTGAGTTCAAGTATCCCTCTGCCATTTACCAACTATGTGAAATTAAGCAAGTTTGCTCATTTTTAAACTATCATAACACCTCCCTCATAGAGATCTTGTGAAGATGAAATGAGATCACATGAGGTATGTAAATGTGCTTGGCACAACACTCAAATGGTAGTAGTTTAAGTTTTCACTCCTGCCCCAGCCATGTCCATACTAGACTGGTCATCTCTCCTGAATCCTCCTGTCACCCTCTGCAAGACTTCCTTGCACCCATCAGTAGCACCGTTCTCCTCCCAGACACCAGGGTAAAAATACTGTAGTGCTTTTGGGCCACCCTCACTCTCATCCCCAAAATCTAGTCAGTCATCACGTACTGACAGCTTCCCTTATAACTATCCCCTGATCCTCCCTTCCCTGCCTTTTCCATTACCATCTTTCTTCTAGGCCTCAAGTCTAGATTACTCCAACACGATTTCTTTCTGTTGTATAATCAGTAGATATTTATTCACACCTAGTAGGAATCTAGGTCCTAGGTAGTCCCTGTAACTGTAGTTCCTCCCTTCTCTTGCATCTCATCATTGCCAGATTAACCCCCCTTTTATCACCACTTTTTCATGTCAGCTCAGAAACATCAGTAGCCCCTAATTCCTACCACATTGACTCTAAATTATTGTACCTATCTTTCTAAAACCTTTAATATTTTAGTCTTGCCATACTTCCCTAGCTTTATTTCCCACCATTCCCAACACAATAGGCCATTCAGTTTTTTCTCCTAGAATAATCACATATTCATTACTGTTTCCCAGCCCTCAGCTATAATTTTTCCTAAATTAGGATGTTTCTCTTCCCCCTCCCTCTTAGCTGGTCTGACACTGCAGCTGCCTTGAGATCCATATCAGGCCCACATTTGCCACAAAGCCTATCTTGGCCACCTTGATCCTTACCAATTTCTCCCCTTAGGTCCTTCGTGGATGCTCATGTCACACATGGTGCTTGGTAGCAAGTGTTGTTCATCTTTTAAAAGTATTCTTAGACTGGGTGTTGTGACACATGCCTGGAACCTCAGTGACTCAGGAGGCAGAGGCAGGAGGATTATGAGTTCAAGGCCAGAGGCAGCCTGCATAACTTAGCAAGACCCTGTCTCAAGATGAAAAATAAAAGGACTGGGGGTATAGCCTAGTGGTAGAGCACTTGCAAAGAATGTGTGAGGCCCTGGGTTCAACCCCAAGTACAGTAGAGAATATGTTTGTTGTTGGGTCCAACTCATAGCAACCTTCATAAGGTTTTCAATGACTGCTTGTTTTAAGATTGCTTCTGGAGTGGATTGCCACATCCCTCTCCTGTTTTTGCAGTGGTTGGGATCAAACCCAGGTCCTCAGAGAGTGCAGAGCAGTGCTCTACCAACCAAGATAAACCCCAGCCCGCAGAAAATATAAGGTTTATTAAGAGATGACACACCATTAAGAAATAATTACAGGTTCTGTTTAAGAGGGCAGACTGAAAACAGCCATGCTTTAACTGGGGAAGAAAAAAGAATTGGGACCAGTTGCAAAGGTCGTTACTCAGAATGGAGAAATACTGGAGAGCAGCTCTGAGTAGTGGCAAACAGACTGTGCTGTGACACCAGACCAGAAGTAGAAAATGTAATGACTGAGAAAAAATGGAAACTGTGGGGTGCCACTTCAGAATCACCCCCTTTACCTGCAACCCTGCCACCCCCAGCAACCAACAGCAAAAGAGGGTCAAACCTCTATCCACTTGGAGGAGATGGGGCATGAAGCCTAACACACATACACACACAACCACACACACACACCAAAAAAAAAAAAAAAAAAAAAACTTCACCATAAACTATCAGGAGCTAACTCATGGACCAGACTGCTGCTTCAGCTGATATAGACAGCAGTTTCAGTGTGAGCTCTTGGCAAGAGGTACTGCAGGGAACAAGACCAGAGGTTCAGTAGAGCCTGCCCCAATGGGAAAATGTGGACACCTGTGCACCCTGAAAGGCTGAAAAGTCCAGCAAAAATCTGAGGCTGACCTCAGAACAAACATACAGCCAAAGCCCACAGGGGGAGCAACCACCCTGAGAAGGCGTAGTGAGACAAAGGGACGCCATTCCCCACACACACACTCCCCCAAAAGCCCAGGGCAATTAAGGAGCTATGGCCATAGATCTGTGGGACATTGCCCACTTAAGTAAACAATCCCTGAGCCTTCCTGTGGGCCTGAGCGAGAAGACTACAGGCACCAAAACACCAAGAAGCTCCCAGCAGACATAGGGAGTGATCCAGATCACACCCATTTAATAATCCTGGAGGCGAGCTTCCTGCAGCCCTGAGAAATTAGGAGCTACTGAGCATATTCTGACAACTCGGAACCCCCAGGAGGCTCATCTTCTGCTTGGGCACTGTGCAGTGGGTCCCAAAGGGGCCTGGGGAACTGTCCGTGCCTGTGCTGGGTAGTGAAAGCCAAACACCCACATCATGGGCTTTGGACAACACTAGCCCAGATCTGTAGGCTATAATTACCCCAGAGACAATAGTATATGAGTGTTGGAAGCACAAAACACTAGAGGGAGTGGCTACTGAGGGCACTACATCTGGAGACCCAGCAGAGATCCTGACAGTTTATATGTGGGTCAGAGAAACCAGAATGGATTGCCTCATGAGCAAGCAGAGGGATTTGGAGGGCACATGCCCTCTCTGAGAACTGAGCTGCAATGGAGGAGGGAGGCAAGGGCTGGGACAGCTCTTTGACAACATTTGTAGAGCAGGTGGAAGTCATAAGAAACTGAGTGACTGTCACATAATCTGAATTAATCAGTATGAATGAGCAGTTATCAAATTAGTCATTATTTCCTTTTTTTATTTTTTTCTTATTTTTATTTTTCTTTATTATTTTTATGCCTATGCTGAGTTCGTTAATTCCTTTGATATCTTTTTAGCTTTCCCACACACCACTTAATCCCTCACTCTATTTCTGTAGACTTTAAAACCTTTTGCCACCAACCTCACTAATCAAAATTTCCAGCCATTAGTTGGTTTAAGTTACCCTGTTCAATCAATATCTCTGAAACTTATTTCTTAAAACCAAAATAGGACATCTCTCACCCTTGCATTTTCTAGACCTCCTGCAAGTTTGCTTAGCCATAAATATACATATTACATATAAGAAGAGGTGTTTTCTTAAAGAATACCAGGCTTCAAGCAAGAATAATCAAAATTATAAAGGTGAAAATGGGCAAAGCTATTATTCTAACAGTAGAAAACTTTCTACCCTGTGAGTTAAACCAGAGCCCCAGATCCCAAAAGAAGGCATTATACCAAAGGCAACCCCAGGCAAATAAGGCAGTAACATCCAGACCAAGCAATGGGAAAAGCTCAACCTAAAACCACACAAAACATGAAAAGCCAAGATGAAGAGGATGCCCCAAATGACCAAAACCCTTCACTAGGTGATTTTAATGTAACCCAAATTTTAGATAAACCAGGGAAAGAATTTAGAAGTCTGCTTATAAATATATTGAAAGACCTCAAAGACACCACAACCAAACAGATGAGAGCAATTGAAACACTAGACAAGAAAAGTATCTAACTTAGAAGAAAAATTCAGCTAATAAATCAAGATTCTAAAGAAGAATCAAACAGAAATGCTAGAATTACAAAACACAGTAAACCAGCCAGGCATGGTGGCAGATGTCTGTAATCCAAGCAACTCAAGAGGCAGAGACAAGAGGATCTCAAGTTCAAGACCAGAGGCAGTCTGCGTAATTTAGTCAGACCCTGTCTCAAAAAACTAAAAAAAAATGGGCTGGGGTGCAGTTCAGTGGTACAGCACTTGCAAAGCATACAAGTGCGAGGCCCTGGGTTCAACCCCCAGTACCACAAACACACACACACACAAAAAAAAAAAAAAAAACAGTAAGCCAACTTAAAATAACAGACTCTTTGGTATCCAGATTAGATGAAGCTGAAAACAGGATCTCTGATACTGAAGAAAAAAGTGAAGCTCTTACCTATTTAGATGCCAGGAAAGACAGAAAGATGAGGCAATATTATTAGTACTTTTATGAGGTCTTTGATAAAATGAAAACACAATCTGCAAATACAGGGGGTTCACAAAGGAACTGAAACTGACACTAAAGGATTAGGAAATCTTTTCAATGAAATAATAGCTGAAAATTCTCCCAACCTAAGGGAAGAAATATATACCAAGACCACAGAAGCATCCAGAACTCCAAATAGAGTAGATTAGAACAGATCCGCTCTATGACATATTACAATTGGAATGTTAAATCTAGAGAGCAAAAAAGCTGTTTTAAAGCCTTCAAGGGAGAAATGCCAACTCATTTACAAAGGCAAGCCCATCAGAATAACAGCTGACTTCCCAACAACTCTAAAAGCAAGTAAAGCATGGTCAGATATTCAAGCGCTGAAAAAGAATAACTGCCAACCAAGATTACTTTACCCAGAAAAGCTATCTTTTAAAATAGATAGTTCAAGACATTCCAAGATACTGACAAGTTTAAGCAATTAATGACCACCAAGCCAGCATTCTAGAAGATTCTTTTAAAAATATCACATATGAGAGATGCAAGAGAACCTAAATGCAAATCCAAAGAAAGGAATAAAAGACAGGGGAATACATGATCACAACAAGCTAAATATGAACCAAAGAAAAGAAACAAACATCGAAATGATGCAGAATAATAAGCTCCTCTTAATAATTAAATGTAAATGGTCTCAACTCACCATTCAAAAGGCACCATCTGGCCAACTGGATTAAAAAAAAACCTCGATATGTGGGATTCAAGATACTCATCCACAAAGACCATAAAATTCTAAAAATTAAAGGCTGGAAAACAATATACAAAGCATGTGGTAACCAAAAAAAAAAAAAAAAAAAAAAAAAAAAAAAAAAAAAAAAAAAAAAAAAAAAAAAAAAAAAAAAAAAAAAAAAAAAAAAAAAAAAAAAAAAAAAGCAAAGATAGCTATATTAATCTGTGACAATTTAGACTTCAATCCCTAACTAATCAGAAGAAATAAAGATGGTCATTACATACTAGTAAAAGGAACAGTCAACCAGGAACTCATAATGTTACTTAATATGTATTTACCAAATATAGGAGCATCTAACTTCATAAAACAAATTTTATTGGAAATAAAGGAACACATTGGTCCAGACACAATAATCATGGGATATTTCAATACCTCCCTATCTTCAAAAGACAAGTCACCAAAGCAAAGAATGAGCAGAGAAATGATGGCCTTAAACAACACCATAGACCAACTGGACCTAACAGATGCCTACAGAATATTCCATACATCAGATGTGAAATACATATTCTTCTCAGTACCATGTGGAATTTTTTCTAAAATAGACCACTACATTTTAGTCCATAAAAATGGCCTCAACAATACAAAAAAAAATTTAAATCATCCCCTGTATACCTTGTCAGATCACAGTGGAATAAAACTAGAACTCAAAAGCAAGAAAAACTCTAGAAATGTTACAAATACATGGAGACTAAGTAATACACTTCTTAATGATCAATGTGTCATCGAAGAAATCAAAAAGGAAATGTAAAAATTCCTTCAATCGAATGAGGATGAAAACCTATCCTACCAAAATATATAGGATACAGCAAAGGCAGTTCTAAGACAGAAGTTCATAGCCATGCATGCTTTCATCAATAAGTTAGAGAAGCCCCAATTTAAAAACTTAATGACATACCTTAAGGCATTAGAAAGCCAATAAGAAGCCAATCCCAGAAGGAGTACCCAGAAAGATTTTTTTTTTCCCAGTACTGGGGGTTGAACCTAGGGCCTCGCGCTTGCATGCTTTGCAAGTGCTGTACCACTGTATGGCACTTCCAGACCTTTTTTTTTTTAACTTTTTGAGACAGGATCTTGCTAAATTATTCAGACTGCCTCTGGTCTTGAACTTGCCATCCTCCTGCCTCTGCCTACCAAGCCACTGGGATTACAGGCGTGAGCCACTGCACCCAGCCCCAAAAGAAATTATTAAGATCAAGATAGAAATTAACAAAATAAAAAGTAAAAAGACAATACAAAAAAGTAATGAAACCAAGGGTGGGTTCTTCAAAAAAAAAAAAAAAAATTGGCACCCCTTAGCCAGACTCACCAAAAGAAAGATAGAAAGGTCCAAATTTAAAAACATCAGAGATGACAACAGATACCACTGAAATCCAGAAAATCATCAGAGACTATTTTGAGAAATTGTACTCCCCAAAAAAGGAAAATACAGAAGACGTAGAAAAATTCCTTAACACGTATGGCTTACCAAAACTAAACCCTAATGACATAAACAAATTAAACAGACCCATCACAATCACCAAGTTAGAGGCAGTAAAAAAAAAAGTCCTAACAAGGAAAAGCCCAGGTCCTGTCAGGTTCACAGCTGAATTCTATCAAACCCCTAAAGAAGAGTTAATACCTATTATCCACAAATTATTTCATAAAATAGAAAAGGAAGGTATACTTCCAAATTTATTCTATGAAGCCAGTATCACCCTGATCCAAAACCAGAGAAGGACACTAAAAAGAAAGAGAACCCATTTCCCAGATGAACATTGATGCCAAAATCCTCCATAAAATGGCAAACTGAATTCAGCAACACATGAAAAAGATCATACACCATGATCAGGTAGACATCATTCCATAGATGTGAGGCTGGTTCAACATCATAAATCAATTAATGTAACTCAACATATCAAGGGACTTGCGACAGAAATCACATGATCATCTCAATGGATGCTCTGAAGGCCTTTGACAAAGTGCAATATCCCTTCATAATAAAAATCCTGGAACTTATCTCAACATCATAAAGGCCATCTATGAGAAATGGATAGCCAACATCATATTAAATGGGGAAAATTGAAAGTATTCCCTCTAAAATCAGAGACAAGACAAGGATGTCCACTCTCTCCTCTCTTATTCAATATTGTGATTGAAGTCCTAGCCAGAACAATGAGTCAAGAGAAAGAAATTAAAAGAATACAAATAATGAAAGAGATCCAACTATTATTATTTGCAGATGATATAATCCTATACCTGAAGGACCCTAAAATTTCCACTAGAAAACTCTTAGAAGTACTTAGGCTCCTTCTGTAAAGTAGCATGTTACAAAATTAACACTCAAAAATCAGTAGCCTTCCTTTACACCAATTGTGAACAGGAAGAGAAGGAAATTGAGACAACAATCTGATTCACAATAGCCTACCAAAAAAATCAAATATTTAGGAATCAATCTAACCAAAGACCCTAAAGACTTGGACAATGCAAACTTCAAATGTTAAAGAAAGAAATTATTGAAGATACCAGAAGGTAGGAGGCCCTCCCTTGCTCATAGATCACAAGTATAAACATTGTGAAAATGACTATATTACCACAAGCAATTTACAAATTTAATGCAATCCTCATCAAAATTCCAATGACATACTTTGCAGAAATAGAAAAAACAATCCTAAAATTCGTATGGAAGCACAAAAGACCACGTATAGCCAAAATAATCCTAAGAAGCAAAAATAGTGCAGGAGATATCACAATACCTGACTTCAAACTATACTACAGGACCACAGTGGCACAAACAGCTTAGTACTGGCACAAAAATAGGCATGAAGATCAATGGAACAGAATTGAAGACCCAAGGATATATTCATGCAATTACAGCCACCTGATCTTTGACAAAGGGGCTAAGGACATTCATTGGAGAAAAGATCACCTCTTCAATAAATGATGCTGGGAAAGTTGGGTATCCATCTGCAGAAGAGTAAAAATAGACCCATATCTCTCAATCTGTATGAGAGTCAACTCAAAATGGATCAGAGACCTCAACCTAAAACCAGAAACCTTAAAACTACTGAAAAGAAAGATAGGGAACATGCTCCAAAATGTAGGGATTGGCAAGCATTTCCTTAATAGGACTTCAATTGCCCAGGAAATTATACCAAGAATTGACAAATGGGATTACATAAAACTGAAAAGCTTCTGTACAACAAAGGAAACAACAGAATAAAGGGAGAGCCCGCAGAATGGGAGAAAATCTATGCATCCTATACATCAGACAGAGGACTAATTTCTAAAATATACAAAGAACTTAAGAAATCAAATATCAAAATAACAAATAACCCAATAAATAAGTGGTCAGTGGAACTGAACAGACAGTTCTCAAATGAAGAAATACGAATGGCCAATAAACACCTGAAAAAATGCTCAATATCCTGAGCCACTAGAGAAATGCAGATCAAAACAACACTGAGATTCCATTTCACTCTAGTAAGAATGGCCAAAATTAACAAAATAAATAATAACAAATGCTGGCAAGGATGCAGTGAAAAAGGAACTCTTTTACACTGCTGGTGGGACTATAAATTAGTTCAGCCACTTT
The DNA here is from genome assembly GCA_007922755.1 of Pedetes capensis. Taxonomy (NCBI): domain Eukaryota; kingdom Metazoa; phylum Chordata; class Mammalia; order Rodentia; family Pedetidae; genus Pedetes; species Pedetes capensis. Next base: position 36,437 of record VMDO01004086.1, read on the forward strand.
GAAAATCAATATGGAGAAACCTTAGAAAAATAGAACTGCCATACAACCCAGCTATACCACTCTTGGGAATATATCCAAAAGAAGATAAGTCCTCATACCACAGGGACACCTGCTCTCCCATATTCAGTGCAGCACTCTTCACAATCACAAGGGTATGGAATCAACCAAAATGTCCATCAATAAGGAAGTGGATTGAAAAATTGTGGTATATATACAAATGAACTATTATTCAGCAACAAAGAAGAATGAAATTATTGCTGCAAAATGGAGAACTGGTGAACATAATTTTAAGCGAATTAACCCAGTCTTAAAAAGAGAAATGCTTTAAGTTCTCATTTATATGTGGGAGCTAAATCTAACTTAAAGAAAAAAATTATACAAATTTAGATATATAAAAATGAACAAAGATACTTGTCTAAGAATAAAAAATATGAGCTGGGCAAGGTGGCGCACACCTGTAATCCCAGTGACTTGGGAGACAGAGACAGGAGGATCGCAAGTTCGAGACCAGAGGCAATCTGCATAATTTAGCAAGACCCTGTCTCAAAAAAAAAAAAAAAAAAAAAAAAAAAAAAAAAAAAAAAAAAAAAAAAAGGGGGCGGGGTGTAAACCAGGAAAACACCACCGGCAAACAATCAAAACGAAGGCCCCCAAATCAAACCCCCAAAACCCAAAAAAAAAAAAAAAAAAAAAAAAAAAAAAATAGAAAATACAAGCAGATCAGAAAGCGGGGAGGATCTGTGGGTGGAAGCAGAGGTTGGTGGGGGAATATAGAGGGGTAAAGAGGGAAAGGAAAATCTCAAAATATAGGATGCAACTATATGAATACATGAGAAAACGTTTTTGTTGTTAGGTGCCGCTGAATCAGAATCCAATTCATAGCGACCCTATGTACAACAGGCAAAGCAGTATTGTTACTGCTTCTCTGGTATTCATAGGGTTTTCAATGGCAGATTGTTTTTTGGGGGAGTGGGTTGCTTGGTCCTTCTCCCAACCCTACAGCACCTGGTGTTCCCAGGCAGTCTTTAATCCAAGTACTAACCAGGCCCAACCCTGCTTAGTTTCCGAGTGGTATGGCTACAGTCACATGAGAAAATAAGGGGAAGGAAAAAAATCAATGAGAATATAGCCCATGGTTGCAGGTGACTTTCATTACATATCAATTAAAATTCCTACTTTTTTTCTTTTCTTTATACTGCCCTGTAAAATATGTAAGATAGAGCCAGGCTGTAATCCCAGAGGCTCGGGAGGCAGAGGCAGGAGGAACGCAAGTTCGAGACCAGAGGCAGTCTGCATAACTTAGCAAGACCCTGTCTCAAAAAGTTAAAAAAAAAAAATGAGCTGAGGGTGCAGCTCAGTGGTCCAGCACTTGCAGAGCATGCAAGCATGAGGCCTGGGTTCAACCCCTAGTACCGGGAAAAAAAAAAAAAAAGTAAGATAATGTGTAAGCAAAAAGTGATTCAATAGTTGCAGAATAGATATGGTAAATGACTTATATTATTCTGTACCCCACCAATATGCATAAGTAAAAATTTTTTTAAACTATAATCCTAAAAAAAGAAAAATAAATAATTACAGAGAAGACTGAGGCACCTGGAGAAGGTTAGGTAAACCCTCAAGGAAACTTAAGCTAGGTTCCCTTGGTGAATCTGAATAAGGATATTTCTGTTTCCCAGGGAAAGGTAAAGTCAGTGAGAAAAGAGTTAAGCAAGCTTCTAGAGGAAGTTCCTTAGAAAATAAGGTAGGCTGAGAGAAGGGAGAGGCACGCATGTGACTGCTAAAGAAAGAGAAGCACAAAAGGCAAAAAGTAGAGAGGAAAGAAAAGGAAAAAGACAAAAAAGTTTTTACATGGTTGTAGTTTGTTTTCAGTACTTAGGGGTTGAACCCAAGGTCTCACACATGCTTTTGCAAGTGATCTACCAGTAAGCCACACCCACAGCCCATTTTTTACTTTTTATTTTGAGGCAATGTTTCGCTAAATTACAGAAGCTGCCTCTGGCCTCAAACTTGTGATCCTCCTGCGTCTGCCTCCCAAGTCACTGGGATTACAGGCGTGGGCCATTGTACCTGGTGCAAGAACATTCTACTTGCCATTTTGACACATATCATCTCACTCCTCTCCAAAGCCCCTCAGTGTGAGGAAATTAGGGAGTATTTTTTTACAGGTGAGAAAATTCAGGCTCAGAGAAGTTAAGAAACTTGGCCAGGGCTAGGGTATAGCTCAGTGCTATAGCACATGCTTTGTACACACAAGGACCTGGGATCCATCCACAGGGAAAGAAGGGAGAAAGGAAAGGAGGGAGGGAGGGAGAAAGGATGGAAGGATGGAAGGATGGAAGGAAGGAAGGAAGGAAGGAAGGAAGGAAGGAAAGAAGGAAGGAAATAAATGTGGCTGGGGCATACAGAGCAGCAAAGGAGTAACTTGAATTCAGATGTTCTTCCTCCCAAGGCCAATGCTCAGTCCAGGACCACAGCTGCCATTATTGTTTCATGTGTGTCCCATCAGCAATGCATGTAAAATGATCAGAAATCATGGTCTTCCAGGAATGTCCTGGTTTACTCCTGTTCTGACTTTATTACTAATATCACCCTCTTACTCTCAGAGGTGTTGTGGCTTGGGTGATAACCAATACAGTCACCTGAGCTGTATGGTGAGCCTAGAGGTGATTTTCAGTAAATGATTGAGTGAACAGCTGCTAGAGGTTTTGACATCTGCTTTTATGGTTCTATTTATTTTGTTTGTATGTGGGTTGACAGCTCTATGACCTGATGACCATGGCTTTCAAATATCAAGTATTGCTGTGTCCCAATCCCAAGGATGTGCTGCTGGTCACTTTCAATCACTTAGATGCCATCAAGGGATTCATCCGAGACTCCCCAACCATCCTGCATCAAGTGGATGAGACCTTCCGGCAGCTGACTGAAGTAAGTGTCACCAGGTTACCACTTCCCAGTCCCAGTACTTGTTCACATTCCACTGTAAGACAGATGGTTTCTAGGACAGGGAGAAAAGGGTTGGAGGGGTAGGGCCTGCCACTCCCTCAGAACATTCTCAAAACCTACAAATACCCATTTGTTTAATACAATAGGCTTTATCATGTTAGGCCCTCGATGTGGCCTTTGTGATTGGGAAATCAGTGAGAGAGAGCATAGCCATTTTCTCCTGACTTTTCTGAAAGAGAGTTGGTAATGGGTTTGTGCTAACTCTTGAAGGACAGCCCTCTCTGGGCCTGTGGAGAAGGGGAGAGACAAAGAGTATCCTGCATGGCTGTGACATAACAGGGTCTGTCGTGCTGGGGATGGAGGTGCCTGTGCTCCTGCCACCCATCTCCTTACTTATGTGGCTCCCTCCCCTGCGCACCCTGACCCTGCCTTCCCACACTGCTGTCTCCCTGGTGAAGTGAAGTACTACTTTCTGCCTTGCCTTTGGCAGATATACGGGTCCCTCTCTGCTGGGGAATTCCACCTGATCCGGCAGACACTCCTCAGCTTCTTTCAAGACCTGCACATCCGAGTAAGTGTGTGGGTAGCCAGGAACCCCCTTTTATTCTTTTACTCCATCTTGTTCCCGGTGGCTGCTGACCTGGGGACACATGAGTCATCAGGGCAGGCAAGGGCCAAGATTTTGCCTGGTTAGTGATGCCAGTCACGGTTTGAATCCACAATGATAAGCATGCTGATAATAAATCTCAGCAGTTTTTAAATGGACCAAGGAAGACAATAATGCCACATTCTTTCCCAGTTTCATTATGAGATTTTGGTTTTTTGTTTTCTTCTGTTTGCAATATGGTTTCATGTCTTGCTTCTTCACAAGAAAAGTGCTCTTGAGGCGCCAAACTGACTTCGACTCAAATCTTTTCTTTAGCCTTATCAACCTTGACTTGCCCAACTTCAGACACTGTCAGGAGGCTACCCTATGAGATGCTCACTTTCCCTGGATTTTCATGCTTCACACCACCCTGTCCTTCCCTTACCTCTCCTATCTCAATGCCTATCTCTCTCTGTCTTCACGCCTTCCCCCTCCTGCCTGCATACACTCTCTGCTCTTTAGTAATCTCGTTCCTCCTCGCTTGGGCCACCAACTCCTTTGCCTGGATACTCGAGTCTAACCTCTGCTCTGCCCTTGCTCTCCCCTGCCCCAGACCCACAGCTCCACCTGCTTACTGAAACTCTCCACGAAGTTGCCCACCAGGGCCTGTGACTCCAAGTCTGCAACTAAAGTAATCTCCACAATTCAAGTGCTGCCCAACTTGGTGATTTCTTTTGAGGGCACTGCCTGTCCCCTACTCACTTGGCTCAGAACCTGTGTCACCTTTGATCCCCCTTCCCTGATCTTCATCCAATTGCTGCTAAGACCCAGAGAGTCTGCCTTTTCCACAGCCACACTTTCTTCTCCATTCCTGCTGCTGCCAGCCTAGCTTGGGTTCAAATATTTCTTTTTTTTCCCCTGGTGCAGAGGATCAAACCCAAGGTCCTGTACATGCTGGCAAGCACTGTACCACTGAACTACAACCCCCACCAAGATTCAAATATATCTTGCTATTACCCCCCAAATGGCCCTCCCTCCTCCTGCTGTGTGTACTCCAGACAATTCTACACCCTTTTTTTCCCCCATTACTTAGGAGTTGAACCAAGAGCCTCACACGTACTTTTGCAAGTGCTCTACCACTGGGCTGCACTCCCATCATAATTTTTATATTTTATATTGAGTCGGGGTCTTGCTAAATTATACAGGCTGCCTCTGGCCTCGAACTCGGTCTTCCTTCCTCTGCCTCCTGAATCGCTGGGAATACAGGCATGCACCACCATGCCCACCCTATACCCTTACTTTCTTTTTTTTTTTTTTTTTTTTGCAGTACTGGGGGCTGAACCCAGGGCCTCACACCTGCATGGTCTGCAAGTGCTGGACCACTGAGCTGCACCCCCAGCCCATTTTTTTACTTTTTTTTTTTTTTGAGACAGGGTCTCACTAAATTACACAGACTGCCTCGGGTCTCGAACTTGCAATCCTCCCCCTTCCGCCTCCCGAGCCACTGGGATTACAGACGTGCGCCACCACACCCGGCTTATACCCTTACTTTCAAAAACACATTTCTGAGCTTCTGAATTTGGGGCCTGTCTCCCTTGGATGGGATTTTGTTCTTTCATATAACTTAGCATACTGGACAGGAAAGATGGCATGATTCAACAAAACTAGCCCAGGCTCTGGAATTAGACACTCTTATGTTTGAATCTCAATTCTAGCACTAGCTTCATGACCTTGAACAAAATACCTCTCTTGAGTCTTAGTTTCTTCACCTGAAAAATAAAAATTACCATACGTAATTTAGAATTTGTTAGAAGCATTAACTAAAGCAGCATATGTCATATATTCTTTTTCTTTTTTTAAATGTAATCCACACCCTTTCAACAGTTTTAGAGGGCGACAAAATCAGAGGTGGATTAGAAACATGTGCACACTGGATTTGTGGTCAAGAGTTCTTGTAGTAATAAAAGCACCCATATTGATTTCTCAATTCTAACAGCATAAAATTCATTATAATAAAAAGCCTTGTCTGATGATAATTCTATAGCAAAATCACTAAAATGTATTAAGCCACAAAATATATTAAGCTTTAGCTGCTAAATGGGCAGGCAACAAAACATCAGAATGCTTATCAAGAGAAACAGGAATCACGTCTTGACAATATTCTACCACTGCTCTATAACATCTGGTCTTTAATGGTATTTCTGCTGAGCTGCAATTTTTGAGTGCCTATACATATTTTCTGTTTTCAAAATAGTCTTGATAGTTTTTAGATTTGCTAGCAAAACCAACTAAAACAAGAAAACACAGCCCTCAGGCCAAGCGCGGTCAATCATTCCTATAATTCCAGCAACTCAGGAGGCAAATGCAGGAGGACCACAAGTTCAAGGCCAGAGGCAGCCTGCGTAACTGAGTGAGACCTTGTCTCAAAATAAAAAGTAAAGAATGGGCTGGGGGTGCAGCCCAGTGGTAGAGTGCTTGCAAAGCATGAATGAGGCCCTGGGTTCAACCCACAATACTGAAAAAAAAAAAAAAAAGAAAAGAAAAGAAAGAAAGAAAAAGAAGAAAAAGAAAGGAAGGAAGGAAAGAAGGAAACACAGCTCTGTTCTAATAACTCCTCATTGTTTAACCAAAGTAAATACCAAACTTCTCATCCAATATCCAGGTCTGTAATATCACCAAACAATGTGAAATGTCCTTAATGTGGCCAAGACCCTGACCTGGGCATCAGGACCTGGTCAGGCTTCACTAAGACCAGTTCCTTTTGGAATCCTCAACACTTACTTACAACCATCTCAACGCCCAATCTTCTGCTGCTGGAGGTCCTCTGCAAGTTGCCTCCTAAAGCCTAGGCTCCTCCGACCCCTTGCCCTCTCCCATGCCCTCATTCTCATTCATGCTCCCTTCCATCATAGACCTTCCTACTGTCCTTCCCTTTGTCTCCATTGTCAGACAATATCATTCCTCTGCACAGAATCTTCCTCATACCTCCACTCCTTTATCTGCTCTACTTAGAAATATTTCATCCCTGGAAAACCTAGTCTAGAAAATATTTACTGACTGTCTACTGTATGCCAAACACTGTTTTAAGCATTTGAAATACATAAATAAACAGGAGCAAGTCCCTGCCTTGAGGATGTTCTATGCCAGTAGGAAGAGCCAGGGAGAACAATTATGTCACACTCTTGAACTGGTCACTTTTAGGAAAATGGTAAGATCAGGTAAAATTATAGAGTGCAAGTGAGATAGATTGTTGGATTAGACTCTCTGAGATGATGGAAATGTTCTATACGTGCACTCTCTAGCACAATAACCACTCACCACATGTGGCTATTGAGCACTTGGAATATGAGCTAAGAAACTGGCCAGATGCAGTGAGCACACCCATAATCCCAGCGATTTAGGAGGCAGACTCAGGAGGACCACAGATTCAAGGCCAGAGGCAGCCTGCAAAACTTAGCGAGACCCTGTTTCAATTTAAAGAATTAAAAAATGGGCTAGGGGTGCATCTCAGTGGCCGAATACTTGCAAAGTATATGTGAGGCCCTTGGTTCAGCCCCTAGTAAAAAAAAAAAAAAAAAAAAAATTTAAATATCCACACATGACTAATAGCTACTGCTTTGGACAGCCATCTTTAAATGATACAGTCAAGGACATTCTTTCTGAGAATATGACTACAAAGATCTAAAGAAAAAGCAGCTAAGTTGAAGGGACAACAAAGTCAAAGCTCTTTAGATGGGAAAAGCACAGGGTGTTCCTTTGGCAAAGAAAAAGCCTATGTGAATGGAGCATATCTCCTAGGGAGGGGTGGTGATCAAAATAAATATAACATCTGTGTACCAGGGGCACTGACTAATCAGAACAGATGCCAAAAATAACTTGCTACTAATCTGTTTATTCTAAGAGTAAACAAAAGATACTGAGTATTTTAAGGTAAGAAGTAACGTGGTTTGATTTACATTCTGGAAGGTGAACTATATGGGACAAGAGTAGAGGAAAGACAGCAGTTAGGAAACTGTTATAGAAATTCTAGGTAAAACTAGGCATGGCGGCGCATGCCTGTAATTCCAGCGACTCGGGAGGAGGAGAAGGAAGATTGTGAATTCAAGGCCAGAGGCAGCTTGTGTAACTTAGCAAGACCATGACTGAAATTTTAAAAATAAAAAATAGGCTGGAATTGCAGCCCAGTAGTAGAGCATTTCCAAAGTATGTGTGAAGCCCTGAGTTCAACTCCCAAGTACTGCAAAAAAAAAAAAAAAAAAAAAAGAAAGACAAAGAAAGCGAGAAAGAAAGAGAGAGAGAGAGAGATTGAGAAAGAGAGAGAGGCAGGGCAGGGTGGGGTGAGGCAAGGGAGAGGGGGAGAAAAAGAAATTTTAGGGGAAAAACCAGAGTGCTTGGATTAGGGGCTAGCAGTAGAGTTAGTGAGAAGTATTCACACTTGGGATATCCCTTCAGGGCAAGACCAGCAAGACTGACTAAGAGATTGGTTGTGGGGAATAAAAGGCAAGAAGAATGAAAAGCAACTATTATCTCTTTGGCCCCAGCAACTAGTGGTACCATTTCCTGAGAGGGGAACAGACTAAAGGGAGGTACACTTGGGCAGAAAAATTATAGTTCTATTTGTGTTTTTTGTTTGTTTATTTGTTTGTTTGTAACAGAGTCTTGGTATGTAGCCTAAGCTGGCCTCAAACTCACAATCCTCCTGTTGTAGCCTCCCAAGTGCTAGGATCGCAGGTTTGTGCCACCATGCCTGGCTTAAATTCTGTTTGCCTACTAACCATCCAAGTAGCCATGTCAAATGGGCAGTTAAATATGCAAATCTGGAGCTCAGAGGAAAGTTCTAGGTGGGAATCAACAACGTAAAGCATAGAGATGGCATTTGAAGACTTCTGGCCTTTGGAGGAGGCTGGTCATCCCCCCTCAGCTTCAGGCAGGATATGTGAAGCAGACCCACATTCTACCAGCTTTCCCTTTGTTTTCAGGTCATTCTTCTCCCGCCCTCCCAAACTTGGCCCTCCTCCTGCAAGGTCACACCATTCACTATGACACTGTCCAAAACCCCATACTAATCACTCACTGCTAAAGTCACTCAACCATGTTCACTGGGCACTTAAGTCCCTGCTTGCTCTCTCCTTGGCCCCCAGCATGCCATCATCCTGAGGAAAGTGACTGCGCAGGGAGATAGTGCACCTAGCACTGCAGCCCCAGCTCCATGACCTTCATTTCTTCTATGGGAAACTCATGATAGAAGGTAGGAAATGCACTAAGGCCTTAGTGGATGCTTACTTCTGAGCTAGAAGAGTGTAAAGAGAGAGGACACGAAGGAGAGAGCAGTCAGTTGTACCTAAAGGAATCAGGAAAGTCTTCACAAAAGATATGATACTGCCGGGCACGGTAGCGCACACCTGTAATTTCAGTGACTCAGAGGCAGAGGCAGGAGGATCGCAAGTTCTAGACCAGAGGCAGTCTGCATAATTTAGAGAGACCCTGTCTCAAAAAGTAAAAATTAAAAAAAAAAAAGGACTGAGGGTGCAGCTCAGTGGTATAGCACTTGCAAAGCATGCAAGCGCGAGGCCCTGGGTTCAACCCCCAGTACCACAAAAAAAAAAAAAAAAGACATGGTATCTTAAAAAAAAAATGGATTTTCATCAGACCCATGAGAAAACAAGGGGAGGAGGACTGAGATCATTGGCTCAGTAATACAGTGAAGCATGATGCTGCCTTGTGTGGGGATGGGAAATGCAAGCAATTGAGTATGGGGAACATGGCGTTCAGGAACATGGCTACAAAGAAGAATAAGCTGGACATGATCTGGCAGGGAGCACAGAACTGGTGATTTTTTTTTTTTTTTTGTGCTACTGGGGGTTGATCCCGGGGCCTCATGCCTGCATGCTTTGCAAGTGCTGGACCACTGAGCTGCACCCCCAGCCCTTTTATTTATTTATTTTTTTTGCTTACTTCCTGAGACAGGGTCTCGCTAAATTACATAGACTTCCTCTAGTCTTGAACTTGCAATCCTCCTGGCTCCGCCTCCCAAGCTGCTGGGATTACAGACGTGCGCCACCACGCCCAGCTAGAACTGGTGAAAAATTTTAAACAGGGCATGGTCATGTGTGAGTTCAGAAGGGTCTCTTCCGCAGTAGAATGGAGAGACAGCTAAAAGCATACAAGAAGGTACACAGGAGACCAGTTCTGGAGCAGGAGATGATGAAGATCTGCAGTAGGGAGCAGACATTGAGGTAGAGGAAGGCAACTGAGTAGAGAGCCAAAAACTATGGCAGGAGGCTCCAATTGCTAATTTGGTGAGCTGGTAGTGGCATTCACTGAGACTGGGAATTCCAGAAGAGGAACAGGTTGGGGAAGACAAAAAAAAAAAACATTTTTTCTGAGCAGGGTGAATTTGAGGTACATTCTATGAACCCTGTGGGTGGACATGTCTTAACACGCAGTGGGATAGATGGGGCAGGTGCCCAGGGAAGGAAGCTAGGTGGAGCTTAAGATGGAGGAGCCATCAGCACAGAGGTGTGCACTGGAGTGTGGGAGTAGATGAGATAACATGGGAAAAGAAAGTTTGGAGTGAGAGGAAAAAAGACAGGAGAGACACACTTACAGCTGATGCCAGCAAAGGCAGTGGGCAAGCAGACACACCCAGTGGTTCTGCCAAGCCAAGGGCAGAGTCTCAGGTCAAACACGTGACCTAAATTTGTACATTTCAGATCTCTCATGCTAAGCATGTCCAACCCACAGCATGTGGGCCAAACAGCTAGGAATGTGGCCCCACAAAATCTTTTTAACATCATGTGTTTTTTAGCATTCATTTTCTTTATAACTCCATGCGTAGTTCCAATTTTGAAGTTCCAAAGCAATATTGCACATGTTTACAGAACAGTTCCTAATGCCTCTTTATAACATACGGGATGGTCCCACAGTATCAAATTCTAACCTTCAAATAAGTGTAAATATGTCACAGTCAGTAATGTGAGTCAGGTTAGTACCATCGCCCACCACCTGGTCAGTCGAGAATTGTCCATCACAAAATTTACTCAAGAACTCCATTTTGCTAAACTCACATCCCTTGATCACAGAATGTCAAAGCTAAAAAATGCTCTAAAGACCATCCAGCCCGCCGGGTGTGGTGGCACACACCTGTAATCTCAGTGACTCGGGAGGCAGAGGATCGCAAGTTCAAGACCAGAGGCAGTCTGCGTAATTTAGCAAAACCCTATCTCAAAAAGTAAAAAAAAAAAAAAAAAAAAAAATGGGCCGAGGGTGCACCTCAGTAGTACAGCACTTGCAAAGCACACAAACATGAAGCCCTGGACTCAACCCCCAGTACTGAAAAAAAAAAAAAAAAAAAAAAGAACAAAAACATCATCCAGCCAAAGCCTCCAACCAAACCAGTTTACAATTCCCCCCAAAACATGACCTGTGCCTGCTCATCCCTATTTCTGAAGTGTCTCCCTCCCCTTCTTCTTCCATGTCAAACTCCTAACCCAGTCACCCCTGCCACCCCCAGCCTGTGGTCATTCTCCTCAGTGAGCTAACATGCATATGCGAGGTAGCATGTCCTGCTTTATCGTGGCCATATTACGTTGTTGTCCTGTGTCCAAGTAAACTTTTTTTGTCAGTAGTAGAGATTGAACCTAGGATCTCATTCATGCAAAGCAAGTACTCTACCACTGAGTTATAGCTCCATCCCTCCAAGCAGACTGTAATTAGTGTATTAGCTGCCATTTATTGCGTACATACTATGTGCAGACTCTGCACTTTATTTATTTACTTATTTATTTTTAATTTGATGCTGGGATCAATCCCAGGGTTTGGTGCACACTTAGGCAATCTTTCTACTATGCCACACCCCTAATCTCTGTTTTTTATATATCATCTGATTTAATTGTTGCACTAACTCATTTATTAATCACTATTATTATGCCCAAAGAGAAAACTGATGCAAAGAAAGGTTATGTAACTTCCAAAAAAAAACCAGACTAAGGCTCAATTGTAGAGTGGATGGTTAGCATACACACACACAAAAAAAAAAAAAAACAGAGCCTAGAAGGGGCCAGTCTAACACTGATATGTCAAATTACCAGATTACAAATTCTTATCACTTTGCATTTTCACTGCCTTGCACACAACAGATGCTTATTCTTGATACTACTAACATAAACTTGTAGAATTTTAGAGTTGGAAGAGACCTTCCAGTTTCTCTCTCATTTTATAGATGATGTAGCAATGACCCAGTAAGATTTATTAACATCTGTAATTTTTAGTAATATTTAAAAACTGTGACTAGCCAAAAACCTCAATACAGAGTACACAAACCAGGGAATAGAAATAAGCACAATGTGTTTGCAGTGATGTAAAAGGCCTTCAAACTGTAATGCCAATTGGATCCACCTGCTTCAGTTACACACTTCTCAACAGGCCAGCGCGTAGTTAAGAGCTCAGGATCCAGTGTCAGAAACACAAGAGTCTGAGTCCTCCCTCAGCTTGGCGTAAAAGAGCAGGCTGTCTTAACCTCTCTCTGAGCAGCCAATTCCTCATCTATAAAACAGCAATTATGAGGTTCTTGGAGCACAAGGCTCATAGCTAATTGGCAAATTAGCAAGGAACCAAGGAATGGGTACGGGATTTGGAGTCAACTTTGGTTTTCAGTCCAAGACCTGCTTCTTATTATTTGCTTTGGGCAAATCACTTCACCTAGAACCTCAACTTCCTCATCTTTAAAATGGGGTAATAGACAGTCAGGTGCAGTGGCACATCCCTGTTATCCTAGCACTTGGTAGGCTGAGGCAAGAGGATCGACATGAGTTCCAGCCCAGCCTGGGACACACAGCAAGATGCTGTCTCAAAAAACCAAAAATAAAATTTAACTTAATTTAATTTTGAAGTGGAATAATAGTGACTCATCTAGAAGATTTACTCTAGGGCTCACTCAGAAGTAGTCCTGTTTATAAAACCAATGTAGCTCTGCATGTTAGTTATGATGTATTTCTCTCTCAGTGTTACAAGCTCACAAGGTAACATTCCCAAAACAATACACATTTTTCATCCTCAGAATGTTTATGTCCAAGCCAGACGTAGTGGTACATGCCTATAATTCCAGCAACTTGGGAGGCTGAGGCAGGAGGATTGCAAATTCGGGGCCAGAAGAAGCCTCCATAAGTTAGCGAGACTCGTCTCAAAATAATAAATAAAAAGGACTGGGTGTACAGCCCAAGGGTAGAGCACTTGCAAAGTATGTGCAAGGCCCTGGGTTTAACTCCTGAGTATTGCAAAGAAATAAAAGAAAAGAAAAGAAGAATGTTTATGTCCATAAAAAAATACTTATAAAAATGATACTAAATATATCTTTCCCAGGTGTCCACATTTCTCAAGGATAAAGTTCAGAATTCCAATGGTCACTTTGTGTTGCCAGTGTCCGGGCCTGTTCCCTGGGGAACTGAAGTTCCTGGAATCATCAGGTGAATTCTCAACAGTAATTATTCAGTAGCATTTGGGGTGCCAGGAAAACAGAATGTGGGCCACCACATAGAATGCAGCACTGCCAAGTCCCTTGGGCTCTGTTCACCCATCATTTCTTAAACTCAGCTCAGCTATAAGGAGATTAGGATCTACTCATGGTTTTGCCACTTAGCACGGGCACTTGAGACAAACCACCCAGATCCCTGGGATCCATTAACTCATCTGTTAAATGGTTGCTATGCGAATAAATAATACTGCTCTGACGTGCTTGTACAATACTTGATGCATAACATGCACTCAATGAATATTATTATTAGCACAATCACCGTCTTCATCTTGAAAGAGTGCAAGAATTCCTTTTTATCCTATAGTCCACAAAGAATAAGGGACCTACAGGACTATCCAAGCTTAGAGAACATTCTATCATGCCATACTTTGTATTTTTAGAATGTTCAACAACAAAGGTGAAGAAGTGAAGAAGATAGAATTCAAGCATGGTGGAAACTATGTCCCTGCACCCAAAGAAGGCTCTTTTGAACTTTATGGAGATCGAGTCTTAAAACTGGGAACTAACATGTAAGCAAATTCTCCTTCCCTGAATTAAAAAAGCCAGTTTGACCTCTGCTATGAAAATCCCTGCTGACTACTGGAGTCATTTCCCCTAGATACAATGCATGCAGAGCCCTGACATTTCCAAAGGGCAACCAAGAATACTGAACATAAAGCAATGCAGTAGGTTGAAAATATATGTAATTTTAAGTAGCCATAAAAGAGAAGTAGCCTAAGCCTCTGTTGCAGTGGAAATCTAGAAAAACACAGCCTTCGTGTAATGCTACATGTCTTTTCAATGATCTGTGACACTCTTTCCAAGAAGTATTCCCATAGAGCTGCCGCAGGGGTTTATCTTTGGGAAGAAGTGAAATTTGGGTGGCTAGCACTCAGTTGTATTTGGTACTCATAGAACCTTTCTGGATGTCATTTAATGTCTCAGAATGAAAACTATGAACTATATTTCTGAGTTAGAAGGAAATCAGTAAAAAGTGCTGGATAATGTCACCATTTTCTGTTGATACCAGGTACACTGTGAATCGTCCTGTGGAAACCCATATGTCTGGAACATCAAAAAACTTAGCGTCACAGACACAGGTGAGCTTCTGCTGCCCTTCTTTATCCTGCCCATTTCTTTCTAGGGACAGAAATCTGCATGGGGATGGGGGTGGGAACTCTATAGATTTCACAGCTCGCCAACATTTCCCTCATTGTTTGCAGTCTTCTTCACTCAGCCTTATAAGTACACAGGTTTTTAATTGTAGCTTTTCATGGATCCTTCCAGTGATCTAATTAGGTAATTTTAGGCTTGGTTCACCACCATAATTAAGCAGGAGCCACATAGCAGGACATGTGAAATAGCACTGTACCAGTGCCATTAGGTCTGTGGTTGATGAGTCCAGCACTTATGTGTGTGCTGATCATTAAAACATCCCTTTATAATGCTTCCTATAGAGTGCTGTGACATCTAAGTTCATAATGGAGTTTCCATTTTTCTAAATTCCATATTTACAAATTTTCACCAACTAGCTACAAGCTAGCCATGGCATGAATCATGGACTAGTCACTTATTAAGCAAACATTTATGCAACTGCTGCTGTGGGCAGCATACCCATGGACACAAAACTGGTGTAGTTGTGGACCCATGCTGAAAGGCTTCTGGTTCCCTGGGAAAGACAACCATAGAAACAAATAATGATAAAGAGAGGTGAAAGACAGCCTCACTGGTTATTCTATGCCAGAAGATCTCATGTTCTGTCTAGGGGGGTGGGAAAGGGGACAGAGATCAAGAAGTCTTTCCAGAGGAGGTGACATGGAAATGGGGCTCTAGCAGGTAAAATGTTAAATAGCAGAGGAGAAGAAATGGGCATGCAGCCCAAGGTGACTGGGTGAGCAAGTGAGGGAGCAGAGGGGCAAAAGAGCATTGAGGCAGCATGTCTTCACATGGCTGGATCCCAGCAGAGCCAAGGCAGGTGGCAGAGGTCTCACTGGACAGGGACATGGGGGCCTGATTAGGGAGGGGATCAAACAATTTGACTTTGTTCTTTATACAGGAGGCAGAGGGGTTTGTTTCAAGCGAGGGAGAAATGAGATTAAAAATGTTTTAGATAACTGGTGGCTGTAGATTAGAGAGAGCTGGGAGCTGGGTAGGAAGGACTTGGGAAGGCTAAAGCAGAGGGAGGACAATGAGAGCAGGGAATGGCCTCCAGGTATGTTCCTATTGGTCACCACTAGAGGGCAGTGTGGGAGCTCCTCCAGAGTGGTGCCCTGGACCTGGAGATTTGGTTGGGGCTACTTTAAATACCTAGGGAACTGTTTTGACTGAAGAGGAAGCAAAGTCGTTCTGTCCTCCAAGGAGGAAAGTAGTCTGAAGAGAAGTGTGGGTCCCCGGGGCCTTCCACTCATCTTGAAAGTCTGAAAACCCCTCTTTTGCTTCCCTGCTAGATTCCCTCTGCTGCTGACATGGCTTATTTTTCTTTTGGTTAAGCCTGTTTTCTATGCTTTAGTTGGACCCAGAAATAATTTAAACAGTTACTGTTTTGCCTTGTAATACTGCCCTAGGTCTCTGGGGTCTTAGCAGGAAATGTGATCACCTTCATGTGGCTACAAATCATGCAATTGTTTCTGCAGGAAAACATCGCTCCAAACCCTCTTGCTAAAGAAGAGCTGAATTTCTTGGCCAGGCTAATGGGAGGGATGGAGATTAAGAAATCTGGTGGTCCTGAGCCAGGATTCCGGTTGAATCTCTTTACCACCGATGAGGAAGAGGAGTATGTTTTAAACTTGTTCTTTAAAGACATTTATAAAAGTCCTCAGTGTGATAAGAACCCAAATATGACTACCACAAACCAATGACACATATAAATACAAACAAAATGCTAACAATTCAATAACCTAGTTAAAGCATCCTTCAGAATTAAATGGACTGAATCTCTTGGAATCATTAAAAAAAAAAAGAGTTCTAATGTTTTACTTTGCAGAGTGCATCTTACCAAGAACTATTAGAAGCCAAAATGATCATACAAAGTCTGTTAAGAAACCAGAGGAAGGTTGGAACTTGATGTCTTTGGGACTAGACAGCCTCACCCAAAACCAACAGCAGATTTATACAGATTGAGACAGAACATATTTATACAGTACAATACCAAGATTTATATGGTGCTTTTTAGTTTGCAGAACACTTTTGTGTGCCTTATCTCATGTGATCCTCCTCACAACCAAATATTTGAGGTGGAGGCTGCCCTCATGAAGCCATTCCCTGTTTATTGAAGTAACTCCTTTCATTTACTTTTATGTGGAGGCACTATGTTAAGTTCTGAGGACACAGACATGGAGCATAAGACCTAGAGCCTGTCCTCGGGATGTTCCCAGCTTGGTGGGAGAATAAAGAAGTACATAAGTCATTTCAGTGCCTTGTCATGAGTGCTTTAATTGAGGACACAGTTGCTGACTTTACACCATGGATTCAAAAGGTTGGCATTTGATCTGGGTATTGGAATTGTGAAACAGAAGGAGGGGAAGACATTCTTGATACAGTTTAAGGTGTGCAGAGGCAAAGAGACATAAAAGGACTTGAGCCGGGTGTGGTGATGCACACTTGTAATCCCATCACTTGGGAAGCTGAGGCAGAAAGATCGACATGATTTTGAGGCCAGCCTGGTCTACATAGCAAGTTCCAGGCCAGCCTAGGCTACACAGTGAGGTGCTATCTCAAAAAGCGAAAAGAAAGAAAGAAAGAAACAAACAAACAAACTTAACTTTCTGGAGCATAGAGAACATTGGGTGGAGATGGGGTGGAAAAGCGAAGAAAAATGGTGGAAAATGAGGCAGAGAAAACAGGTTGCCAAATTATCAAGAAGTAGTAGGCCATGGTAGCAGGGAAAAAATCCTAACCTTGGCTCCATTTCTTACTGTCTTATCCAGACATGCAGCACTATCCAGACCAGAAGAGTTATCTTACGAAGTCATCAACATACAGGCCACACAGGTGTGTATGCATACAGGTGATTTCACAGGGTTCAGTTGTATTTCCCAGGCTGGGATTTAGCTCAATTGGTAGAGCGCTGCTCTGCAGTCTCTGAGGTCCCAAGTTTGATTCCCAGCACTGCAAAAATGGGAAAAGGATGTGGCAATCCACTCCCAAGGCAATCCCAAAACAATCAGCCACTGAAAACCCTATAAGGGTCGCTATGACTTGGACACAACTCGATGGCACCTAACAACAGTTGTTATTTCCCAGTTCATCATACAATAACCTTAACCTTTAAAGACCTCCTTTTTCTCTCTTAACTAGACTGTAATTACAGTCTCTATTCTGACAAGCAAGTGAACAACTGAAGTGCTTACAGTGATGGAACAAAAAATTAAATACCTACTGCCCAAAGCCACAGCCCTACCAACACATCTTCTTCATCCCTCTTCCTTCTCACTTTTCTAACAGGATCAGCAACGGAATGAAGAGCTGGCTCGGATCATGGGGGAATTTGAGATCACAGAGCAGCCGAGGAGGAGTACCAGCAAGGGGGATGACTTGCTGGCCATGATGGACGAGTTATAGCTGTGTTGACCAGGCACAGCCCTCCCACCTCCCTGGAGAAGCTGCTTGATGATGAACCCTGGGGAAGGAAGGCCCGGGGCCAAGATGCCTGTGCTGGTTTCCCATGAAGTGAGACCAGTACCTCTAGTTCCTGTTTCTCATAACAAACTGCGCAAGTCTCCCTCAGCATCCTTGCCTGAAGACACACATATACACATATTTTCAGAAAAATTATTCTGGCTTTTGAACCCCATTTATTCTGCATTCTGTGGCAACCATGCAAGATGTCCTGGGCCCAAGGCTGAGCCCCAGAGTTGGTAAGGGATTTCCCATTATGGTTTGCAGGTTTACCACTTCAGGTTTCCCTGCATCTGACAGATGACTATAAGCCAGAACAAAAACATCTATACATAGTGAGACCCTGTCTGAAAGAAAAAATACAAGGTATTCTGGGATGTGTCCTGCCTTGTAGGTGAGTTTAAAATCAGAAAAAGCAGTTGCTTCAATTTATTGGGGCCCAGTTTAAATGGCCCTCCTCCCCCTGGCTTACTAGAACTGTTACTTCTGAGAGACAGTGAGCCAGCCTGTAGCAAAACACCCTCAGCCAGCCCCAAGCAGGACACATGGGGATCTGTTCTTCTCTGCATATCTCTCTGTCTATCTATGGATATGGGTTTATCCCATTTGGAGTTGGGCACCAAGATGACGCTTGCTTTCCAGCATCCTATGTAAGCCTTTCCCTCAGAATCTGCCCCTGCTGCTTAGTGTGCTTGCCTTCTAACGGCACAAGCCTGATGTGCTGTGACATCTGTCTCCTCCACCTCTCTGTCAGTCACTAGGCAGAACCTTCAGTTAGGTACATGGGAGGCACATATGGTGTGTTGCTTTCTCTTCCATGTACCAGCAGAACCACTTCCCAGGGATCCAGGGGAAATACTTCAGGCCAGCGCTACCCTTGATGTACCAGCATCAGAAGCAGCAGCCCTGTACCCCATGCTCCCTCCCGGGACCAGTCACCAGTGGGTTTCAGAGCCAGCCAACATCCAGAGGTTGGGCTCCATTCAGTGTGATGGAAGGAATATCCGAATGGCAGAGGGTAGTAGAGAAACTCCGCTGAGCAAGTCACTGCCTGAGATGGGGCCAGCTGCAGGGACTGCCACAGTCCCACCCAGTAGGTAGGGAGTGGCAAATGTAGTTCTGAAATATGAGAGCAAGGAAGCTGCCCTTTGGCTAGCCTAAGGTTTAGGGTTTGGATATAGAAAGGTAAATCACTAGTTAAATTTAAGTCGTCCTGTCTTACCCAGAAAAATGTTCCCCTCCCTCGAACAGTTCTGTTGGGAGCCTCCTTCGCTGTAAACCACCTGCTGCATATGTGTCAAGTGCCTTCTGTTTAGTATCTTTTGAGCAATGTGGCTACCAGCTGAGGGCCTGACTGGGCGACAAGTGAAGGGGAAGGTTCTGTCCTATTCAGAGTCTGGCTCCCTCCATGAGGTCACAAATGCAGACTTTACTGTCAGCTCAGAGTATAGAGCATATCCTGGGGTCTTGGAGGTGGGCCACAGGCTGCCCAGAAGCAGCAGCCTCCTCCCTCCACCTATCCCACATGATGCTGACGATTTCAAACTTATCTATCCTCTCGGCAAATAAACAAGATACCAATCTCTGGTGAGGCAGTTCTGTGATGAGGCAACCTGTGAGTTTCATGTCTTTAGAATTGCACAAATATTAAGAAAAACAAATTTATTCGCATGGTGGTTCAGGACACCTAGAAAAAGTATGAGGGTCGAGAAGAGGTGAAAAAGAGGAGTAGCTCAGTGACAGAGTATTTGCCTCACAAGAGTGAGGCCCAGGTTCGATCCCCAGGACCACAAAAGGAAAAGAAAAAAAAAAAATCAAGATAACTTTAAACTGGGGGCTAAGTACTAACAACACATCAACATTCATGTAAAATCAGGCCAAACAGGAGGATGGCAGTTCGAGGCCAGCGTTGGCTACATAGCAAGACCCTCACACAAAAAAATTTTAAACCAGGGCAAAGAGGTACAAGGGTCTCATATAATAATGCCCTGTACACTTCAGGGAAAGGCTCTGTGATCTGAATTGGGACACTGCTCTGGTGTCATCCCTACCCCAAATTCACCATAATGTCTGGGGCCAGTTACTCTCACTGAGCCTCAGTCCCCTCTGCCATAAGAAAGAGAAGGATCTAGTTTAGTGGCTCCCATCCAGCTAGCCCAGGTACGTTACCGAGTCTACAGATTCCAGGCTGTGCCCCAGGTGGGACCCAAGACTTACAGCTTTACCCATGCTGCCCCTACTCTGCTTGGGGTGCACCTGCTCTCTTCCACCTTCTCTGTAACCAGAAGCTCTTCCCAGCTAAGATGCACACTGTTCCCCTCTTGTTCTTAGAGGGTTAGTGGTCCCAGAGGTTATATGAGGTAGGGCTGTGAAAAAGCCCCAGGACTGTAATGGCTCCGTGAAGAAAGCTGTAATAAAAATCAAGCCTTCCATCTGAAGGAAAAGAGAGGCGAAATGTATTTATCCTTAAATTCTAAGAAGAAAGTCACTCCATGTGGTCCACATATCTAACCACTTTTAAAGGTAAAACTCAGCTGGGTGTGGTGGCACACATCTATAAGCCCAGCAACTTGGGAGACAGAGGCAGGAGGATCGTGAGGCCAGAGGCTACCTGTGTAACTTAGTAAGACCCTATCTCAAATAAAAAATGGACCAGGGGTGCAGCTCAGTGATAGTGCTCTTGCAAAGTACAAGCAAGGCCCTGGATTCTGCCCCCAAATACTGTAAAAAGGAAGAAAAGGAAGGTAGGAAGGAAGGGAGGGAAAAACTCACTTTTCTCTTTAGATAAAAATCCTAGTAGGAGAGAAACAGACTTCAGCATGACAATCAGATCACAGAGGTACCCAGCTCTATACCAGATCCAGTGCCCTCAGTCCAGCACTTCTCCTTTGTAGCTGTCTACTTTGCCACTCTGGTTTACATCCAGTATAGAGCCACACTGTCTAACCTCAGGAAACCACAGAAAGAGAAATGCAAATTTTAGAAAATATATATAACACACTTTTTTTTTAACACAGGATCTTACAATATAACCCAAGTTGTCCTCAAACTCTCTGTGCCGACCTTGAACTCACAGTCATCTTGCCTCAGCCTCCTGAGTGCTGGCATTGCTGGTATGGATGACCACACCAGCTATAACACCTAGTCTTAGAGACTCCAAATTAAAATCTGAAAACTAGCTAAGCATGGTGGCTCACACCTGTAATCCTAGCACTCACCACTCAGAAGACTGAGGCAGGAGGACTTGGAGTTCAACAATAGTTGGTCTGCATAGATTCTGTCTCAAAAAAATATATTTTTAAATAATATATATATATTAAAGTATATATATATTAAATATATTTAACATATATTTAATATTGGGGGCTGGGATTTAGCTCAGTTGGTAGAGCGCTGCTCTGCAGTCTCTGAGGTCCCAAGTTCGATTCCCAGTACTGCAAAATGGGAGAAGGATGTGGCAACCCACTCCCAAGGCAATCCTGAAACAGTCAACCATTGAAAACTCTATGAGGGTCACTGTGAGTCGCACTCACCTCGACAGCACCTAACAACAACAACAACATATTTAATATATATTAAATATATTTAACACATATTTTATATATATAAAATTTAATATATATTGTTTCATATATATATATATATATATATATATGAAAACTAGCCTTTACCTATCTCTTACTCCCTTTAAATTGTGCCCTGGATAACTCTTTAGAGGCTAAACCCCTGCACAGTGACAGTAGGTGGAGTAACAAGAAGGGACAGGAATAAAAGAGTCCCTCAGCAGCTGACACTTCCCTGGCTAGCTTGATATTTGGTCTGAAGTAAATTCTCAAATTGTAACTCACCCCTTATCAAGTGAGAATGCTAGGATGCATTCCAAAGCCAGCAGAAATTATTTTGGGTTATTTGATTACCTTAACACTCCTCCACCACCACCACAGGCTCTCATACATTCTGGATTCTTTTTATTTCTGTTCAACAGTACCTCTGCTGACAAAAAATAACGTCGCCTTTTCTGTTAGTTCCCAGAGTACATGAAACCCTGATTGCATTGTGAAACCATTAGAGCTGTCCCAGCAGAGCAGAGGGCAGAACCACAGCCCTCAAAGGGCACAGTTGCCTCAGATCTCTCTGCCCTTCCCTCTCTGCCCAAGGCTCCCTAACTTCAGTTGCCAAGAGATACTTATTTCACTGCTAGCTTTTCTCCCCATTCCTTACCCTTATCTCTCACTCCATTTCTCACCCATACCCTATTCCTTATTCTCTTCTGTTGATCCCAGTGTTTGACACCTGCATTCTTCTGCAAATCATTTTGCCCCACTTTTTCTCCAAACTATGTTACCTTCAACCATTACTTCTGCGCTGTTATCCTTCCCTACCTGTGCTACAGGCTCACTTGTCTACTGTGCCACATCCCCTCACACTTGTGTCTAAAACTGATGTCACTCATTTGTTTACATTTACTTCCCTTTCAAAAAGCATGAAGAAAGCTAGGCCCCAAGGTGCATGCCTGCAGTCCCAACACTTGAGAGAGAGAAATAATAATAATAAGCATGAGTGTGTTGGCATATATCTGTAATGCCAGTACTTGGGAGCTTGGGAAGCTAAGGCAAAAGGATCCCTTGAGCCCAGGTATTTGAAAACTACCCTGGGCAATATAGTGAGATCCCTATTTAAAAAAAAAAAAAAGGCATGGAAGGCCTTTCTAAGTTAAAGATAATACAAAATAGTTTTCCATAGAAAAGAACTAGTAGCAATAGTAGTTTCCCAAAATTTCCTTATCATGGAATAGTTCAGCTGGCATAAAAGTTGCCAAGTAGCTAGTCACAAGAGTCCTTGGGCAGAGGTCAGAGAGCACCAATAGGAGGAAAATTGGGCACTGGGTGATGAATTAGAGCAGGTGAGCTGGAGAGATCATCCTAATTCTCAGGATCCTGTGACCCTCTGACACTTGGATACAGAACCACACAGAGCTCATCTAAAATGAACAGAGAAACCCAAGACTCCTGAAATGAACTCACTCCAAGCAGGTCCCATATTAGCAAGGTATCTGTCTGCAAAAAACTGAAACTAGTACTAACTAAGTAGAAAAGCAATTTATTGGCAAGACATCAGGTAACTCAATGAGTTATCAGAAAGACTGGAGACTCATCAGAAAATGGGCAGGAGGGAACCAATGAAAGGTAGGCAAAGGACATCGACACCGGAAATGTGACAGAGACCAAGACAGAGCTGAAATGGACTCTCCTGTATTGTGTCACTCCAGATTTAAACTTTGATAATGCCTAAGTTTACTTTATAAGCCCATATGGTAGATGACAAGGAGCAAAGACAGTGTCTGGCCTTTAAATCATCTGTTATGGGAAGCAGAACCACACCTCCCACGAAATCCACAGAATGTCAGATTTCCCCACATGCTTAAGGAACACATCCTTTCTTCTCAGCAACCCACAGGAGCCCCTGCTGAGGCTGTGGTGCCCCAGACACACCACTGAAGTCAGAGAGCTAGACCCCTCTCTCTGGACCACAACCTCAGCATGAGCCCTTATGTTTGGAGGGAGATTGCCTGCTCTGGGGACACCCTACCAGTTCCTCACCTCTCTCCCCACTTACTGAGAGTCCATGGACATTTCCACACCAGGGACTTTGCAGGGTTGTTTCTCTTAAGTCTGGCTGTCAGAGGGCCTGGAGACTCAGAGAAGTGGTTTTCTTCCTTCTGGGACCCTCTGTTATCTCCTGAAAGCAAAGGGCAGGATTTAAGGGGCTTATAATAGCCCAAAATGAGATCCCCTCCAAAGAGACCACCTCAATTCCAACCCACCCCTCTTATTCCCATCAGTCTCTCTGGATACCCTGTGTTAAAATGTGAATCATTGATTCCTCCTCCCATCTACACTGCAGATGTAATCAGCTTCCAAGAATTCTGATTGGCACTTTTCAAGGTCTTTAACATTTATTCTTCCCTTCTGTACCCACTGCCACCATCTTTTTTTTTTTTTTTTCCAGTACTTGGAGGTTGAACCCAGGGCCTCTCACATACTTTGTTAAGTACTCTACCATTAGGCTGCACCCCAGTCCATTTATTTTTTGGACCACAGTCTCACTAAATTACCCAGACTGCCTGTGGCCTCAATCTCTAGATTCTCCTGGCTCTGCCTCCCAAATCGCTAGGATTACGGGCCTGCGCCACTAAGCCCAGTTATCATCATCATTTATATGCCTATCCCCTTCACACCACACTCATAAAGAGTGGAGTAGAGAAGGAGAAGAGGGAGAGGAGAAGAGGGAGAGGGAGAGGAAGAGGAGGAAGGGGGAAGAAGAGGAGGAGGAAGAGGAAGAACAACAACAACAGCAACAAAACAACAACAACAGATGTTGTCAAGGTTCAAAGTGCCCAACTTAGTGGAAAGTGGTGGTAGCAACCATAGAAATGAAGAAATTCAGAGCCTCACCTAATTGGAAAGAACTTGATGAATTTGTCTTCTAGACATGCTGACTTTCAAGTACCAGTAAGACAGGAAGAAGCAATGGACACTTGGACAAAGGAGATCTGTAGAGCAGTCTTGGCTGTAATCCTAGCCATGGTGATAATGATGTGGTAGACAGCATAGAGATAGGTACTGAAACTGAGGGAAAACTTGAGTAAACCCTCCAGCTTCACTTGCTTTTAGTTACTTGCTTTTATCACCAATTTTAAAGGTCACATAGCTAAGCAGTACATTCCCATTAGGTTTGCTGTAGATAACACCCCTGACTATAGCTTATGATGGTAACGGTTGCCTAAATTGTTTTCCAGGAAATTGGAGGTAGCTCAAACTGGTTGATGTGGGGCTCCACTGGCCAGGAATTGAAACCCCACATGTAAAACCCGCTTGAGTCAATGAAGATGCCACTCCAGGAGCTGGATGGCTGTAACTGCATAACTTTATTCCTGTAACTGCTCCAGCTCAGCTCCATCTCTGCGCACTGCACTTACAAGCCTTTTGGGTCAACCAATCAGAATCTGTGATGTTTTAAAGATGTTTTGGGTTAGCCAATTAGGTGACATCAGGTGATTAGACCACCCAATCAGATGATATCAACTGACAATGACTTGGCAAGAAATTAGAGGCGGGTCTCTCCCCAGCTGCATCAGGCAGGGGCCATCTTGCCTCGACCTTGTGGGATCGAGCTGGGTATGCCAATGGCCAGCCATTAGGGGCTGTTTAGTATCAACCTCATGGACTCAAGCCAGGTGTGCCAACAGTGAGTCTCAGAGGAGTCCCAGATGTGCCTCAGGACTTGAGGTGGACTAGATAAGCCTCAAGCCAAGCAGACTCAGAGTCATGTCTCTTCCTTTCCATTCTGTGCCTCATCCCTACAAGTTAAAACCAACCCTTCACTTGGGCTTGTGCAAGTGTCCAATGGGTGACCTTTGGATGTCAGAGGGCCAAAACTCCACCCTCAGAACATGCTAATGCCACCATTTTTCTGAACATGTGTCCTATGAAGAGCGACAAAGTTTGATTACCAAGGGGCATATAACTAATTACTTCACCTTCCCTTACCCCCAATCACTTTCCTCCTGCCTCAGACTACCTCATTTCTTTATCCCATAAATATCCTCAGGGATCTATACCCATGGAGGTGGACTTGAGACTTTGGACTCCTACCTCCTGATGTTTACTTACCTTATGAAAAAAGTATTTTTTTGCAAAACTTGTCTTTTCAATGATCTGCATAATGCACAGTTGGCAAAACAGGCATTGTTCAGTAATAATATCATTAGATAGACAGTTGAGCTAGAAATACAACCTCAAAGAAAGTGACTACACTTAGGGAAAGAAAAATAGTGTGAGGTTAAAAAGGAAAATAATGAGTGAAGATACAATGCCCCAGAAAAAAAAAAAGGAATATGAAAAAGAACAACAACAAAAACGAAATTATGAAAGAGGAAGATGGTCAGCGTGACTAAGCACTGGAGAGGATCAAAGGAGTAAGGATTAAGAAAGATGACATAAACTAGGTATAGTGGCACACACCTGTGATACCAGCATTGGAAAGGTGGAAGCAGGAGGATAGTGAGTTCAAGGCCAACCTGGGCCTGCCTCAGCCTCCCTCAGCCTCCCAGTGCCCAACTCCTGTAATAGGTTTTTTGGGTTGAAATGCATGAAGGAAATCTAATCTCACACAGATACCAGCTGCAACAGGGATCACAGTTGGCAAACTGCTAGTAGAGAGTCCTCCCTTGAGAAGTTTGACTGTAGAAGATAGGAGAACAATAACTCATATGGGGGAGAAAGATAATTGTATTTTTAGGATAAGAGACCAGCTGCTGTCACTGGTAGAAAGGGAAGGGTTTGGGGAGGCATGGCAATCAATGAATTAGAGACCAAAGGAAGAAAAGAAGCCTAATTGTTATTGAGCTCCTCCTGTGAGCTGGCGTGGTGGCACTCTCCTGTAATCCCAGTACTTGGGAACCTGAGAGAGGAGCATCTTGAGTTCAAGGCCAACCTGGGCTCCATAGAGACACCCTGTCTCAAAGACCAAAAGTTGTCCCTGTGTACCAAGGCACTCAAATCGTGCAAAATTCTCTGACACAAATGTTATCTTTTGTTTCCCTAATGAGGAAACTGAGGCTAAGAGAAAACATGGCTTTTCCAAGACTATATAGTGACTTTTTAAAATATAAACTAAACATGTCATGCCCCTTTAGTAGCCTATCATTGCATTTCTAGTACTGGATGAGGAAACTGAGGCATAAAGAAAATTATTAACTTGCCTACAGTCAAACAGCAAGGAGCAGGTTTGAACCTAGACACTGTAACCACAGCCTAAACTCCTAATCATGAAACCCAAACTTCCTCTTCCTTATCTTGGCTTGTTGTTGTCGTTAGGTGCTGTCAAGTTGGTTTGACTAACAGCAACTATCACGGGGTTTTCAATGGTTGTTTCAGGATTGCTTCAGGAATTGATTGTCAATCATCTGTCCTTCTCCCCTGGCTTTTTTTTGTGTGTGTGTGTGTGTGTGTGTGTGTGTGTGGTGCTGGGGGTGGAATTGAGGGTCCAAGGGAACACAGAGCAGCATTCTACCAACTGAGCTAAATACCAGCTCATTATCTTGGCTTACAAAGCTCTAAATACTGCGGTTTCAGCTTTCTCTTCAACCTCTTAATAAGCCATTCTCTCCAGCCTCATTGGCCATTCCATTGTCCACAAATTGTCAAGGTCATTTCCACCAGGTCCTTTGCACAAACTATTCCCTCTCATTGCAGTGCTTCCTTCCTAGCTTTCACAAGGTCAAATTCATGTCATTCCAGCTCAACTGTCACCTTATCAGTGAGGCAGGACAAGGAAATTTGAAAGACATAGAAGCTTTTACCACAGGATCTGGTTGGAATCTCTCCAGCCAAGAGTCAAGAACTTTGATGCACCTACCAAGAAAACTGCTATGAGGACGGCCTGCAGAGACATTATTTTTGGGAGACATTTTAGATAATAAAAATGTTAAAATAGCAATAAGCTAGGTTTAGGGTCAAAAAATACAAGAAATCTCTGAGTTTAACCTAATCTCACAAATAGGACTGGGGGCCATACTAACTCCCTGTTGACACCTTTCTGTAAACCCACCTTAGTTACACCTCCCTAAACTCACCTTGTAAAACCAAGTGTGTGTGTGTGTGTGTGTGTGTGTGTGTGTGTGTGTATTCATTGTAAAGTATCTAAGAACTTCTTTTCTCTCTTAAGAAGCCCACTTGCTTGTCTTGGATGTGTGTATCTCTCTCACACACATGCACTTATTCTGAAGTATGCACTTAATAAACTCTAACCTTTTTTCACTCTCTCTGACTCCTGCAATTCTTTTCTGCGATGAAGCCAGGACTCAGCTCAACCAAGTAGAGGTCCTAACTAGGGAAACTCCTCAGGCTCCAAAGCAACACTGAGCTGCATCTCTGTTGCACCTCTGGAGACATCAGGACATCCCTGATCACACCACTATCAGGTCGCACTACTTTAATCAGCTGCAGAATATTTATCCTAATTTTCTGAGTTTTTCTTTTTTTCTTTTTCCTTTTCCAGTACTGAAGGGCCAAGCCCAGGGCGTCACACATACTTTGCAAGGGCTCTACCACTAAGCTGCCCCTCCAGTTCCTTTTTAATTTTTTATCTTGAGATAAATTAGGCTGCCTCTGGGCTCGAACCTGAGATCCTCCTGCATTCACCTCCCGAGTAGCTGGGATTGCTGGGATTCCAGGCCTGCGCCACCTCCTTTGACTCTCCCCTGCAGCACCATCAGTTCCAGGAGCCATCAGGAGACAATCTATGCCCAGATACTAGGAAGGTGCCTGACCACCAGTGACCTTTCAAGGAGTACGCGTCCTACGACTGAACGACTCCAACCCAACAAAGTCCCGGGCGTGGCCCCGCGGCGCGCGGCCTCTCGGGGTTTGTAGTCTGCGCCGGGTCGGCGCCGACGCGGCCAGCGCTCTAACGCTTTCTGAGCTCTGAGCGCTGCGGCCCCCGGTTGCCATGGCTTCTCGGCGCTGAGGCTGAGGTAGGCAGGCCAGCTAGGCGCTCACCGGCTACGGCAGCTACGCGCGAGCGGAAAGAGGAAGGAATCCCGCGCGGTGGGTCGAGGTCAGCGGAGTGCGAGGAACCCCGAAACGGCGCGTCGGGGTGGGCGGAAGGCGGCTTTCCCCCTACTGCGGAGTAGGTTCTCTCCCCAAACCCACTCCCACGGCTGTGAGCGTAGAGGAGATCCAGCATTCGCGTCTTTAGCGATGGACCTAACAAGCTTGATGCTAAGTGGCTGGCTCGGATCCTTTATTTATTTATTTTTGAGATAGGCTATTGCTGTGTAGCCCAGGGTGGCCTTCAATTCGCGATCCTACTGTCTCTTAAACACTCGTGTGCCGCCTC
Organism: Pedetes capensis; assembly: GCA_007922755.1. Classification (NCBI taxonomy): domain Eukaryota; kingdom Metazoa; phylum Chordata; class Mammalia; order Rodentia; family Pedetidae; genus Pedetes; species Pedetes capensis. Next base: position 64,996 of record VMDO01004086.1, read on the forward strand.
GTCTGGCAGCCAGTGACTGCTCTTACCAGTCACAGTGGCGTCTCCAAGCCCTTGCTTGGTGACAGGTTTTAGGCTGAAGGCTGGATAGGTGGGGTTAGACTTCCCAGGGCCCAGCTCCCAACCGCTCTCATCGGTGGTGTAATCTGGTTTGCGACACTTAATGCCACCCTGCACAGCCCCGTCCGGATGTTGAACGAGATTATGAAGAAAGCTCCACCTCCTTTGACTCAGGGTCTGAAAACCCAGAATTTAGTTAAGCCATGATTATGTTAATTCAATATCAGGGCGTGTTGAAAGCAAAGTGCCTTCAACGTAGTAAGATTCTAGTAAACTTACTTAGCCTGTAGTGGAATAAATGTGGAAACAGGTTTAGCGATATTAAGTACTGCCCTAGATTTACAGAGTGGAGATTCCAACCTAGAATTCAGTTTCTCTTCCTTCAAAACCTGTGTACTTTATATACAACCTTTTTTTTCCTATTAATTACCTAAAATTTTGCTTACATAGCAACTCCATAACCCCCCACATTCAGACCAGGAGCTCTGAATGTGGGGGGCCCTGGCCAGCAGCATTGGCCTTACCCAGGTGCTTGTTAGAAATGCCCATTCCTAGGCCCCAGCTCAGAACCACTAATTCAGGCACTGGGAGTGGGACCCAGCAATCTACGTTTTAATAAGCCCCTCAGGTGATTCTGGTGCTCTCCAATACTTGAGAACAGGCATCAAACATTGAGTCTCAAGTTTTAATTTGCATCAAATTCACCTAGGAGGTCAGGTTAAAATGCAGATTCTGTTCCAGTAGGTCTGGGAGAGTCCTGAAATTATGCATTTCTGACAAGTGCTGGGTGATGCCAGTCCACAGACCATATTCTGAGTAACAAGGATGTAAACTACACTTTAGAGCAGTGGTTCTCAAGCGTGTCAGCACTTTAGAATTATCTGGGGAGCTTTTTAAAAATAGGATGCCAGGGCCCCACCTCCCTTGCCAAATGAATCAGCATCTCTAGGGTGTGGAGGCCAAGCAAAAATTTACCAGGTGATTCTAATGTATAGTGTGGCCTCAGAACCACTGGTGTGGGGTTTGGGGTAAGGCAGCTATGGATTTGAATCACACTTCCTCTTAGCCATTGTGTTATCTTGGCAAGTTGTAAGAATTACTTGCCTTTTCTTAGCCAAATTTTCCCCATTTATAAAATGGGAATAGTTTTGGTTTTGCTTTTTGGGGTTTTTATGTGTTTTTGTTGTTGTTGTTGTTTGTTTGTTTTGTTTTGTTTTGTGGTGGTACTAGGGATTGATCCCAGGGCCTTGTGCTAGGCAAGTGCTGTATCACTGAGCGACATCCCCAGCACTTTTTGAGACAGAGTCTCACTAAATTGCATAGGCTATGTCTGGCCTTGAACCTACAATCCTTCTGCCTCAGGCCCCTGAATCTCTGAGATTACAAGCATGCAGCACTTTGTCCAGCTCTAATCTTTGATTTGAAAGGTGGTCTGACATGTACATGAAATACCTGTGCCCATATATGCAAAAATTAGGGATGTGCTCGGTGTGGTTGTATACATTTGTAATCCTAGCTACTTGGAAGACTGAGGCAGGAGGATTGCAAGTTCGACGCCAGCAGGGCAACTTAGTCTCAATAAAATAAAAAAACCCTGTGGATATACCTAAGTGGTAGAGCACTTGCCTGGCATGCATAAGGCCCTGGGTTCAATCCTCAGTACTAAAGAAAAAAAAAGGAAATTAAAAAATCGGGGATGTGGTCAGGCTTGGGGAGGTATATTCTGGGAATTTGTTTGAGGACTTGGTAGAGGTTGTCTATGCTACCACAGCCTGCTATAACTCCCATCTGTATGCTCCTGCCCGCAGTGAGCAACCAGCCAATGTGGAAAAATGGCGCTGAGCCACTCAGTGAAAGAGAGGACCATCTCTGAGAACAGCCTGATCATCCTGTTGCAAGGCCTCCAGGGCCAGGTAACCACTGTGGACCTGCGGGATGAGAGTGTGGCCCACGGACGCATTGACAACGTCGATGCTTTCATGAACATCCGCCTAGCCAAGGTCACGTACACGGACCGTTGGGGTCATCAGGTTGAGCTCGATGACCTCTTTGTGACAGGCCGCAATGTGCGTTATGTCCACATCCCAGATGATGTGAACATCACAGCAACCATCGAGGAGCAGCTGCAGATCATCCATCGTGTGCGCAATTTTGGTGGCCAAGGCCGGCAGGAATTTCCCTCCAAAAAATATAAGTGAAGCTGACCCCTCAGCAAGCTCCGGCACCAACTCAGGGTCTTCCAGTATTCTGAGCCAACTCCCTAACATCCCTCCCTGCCCAGAACCTGGTGTCTGACAGACACCACTTGTCATAGTTGCCTTTCACAGGGTTCAACCTCCCAGATTCACTATGGGACCCAGAATCCTATCTGTCTGTGTGGCCTTGGGGTATGTTTCAATCCCCCTTTTTGATCATCCACATCAGAATCTCTGATTTACTGATCTAAGGCATTGCTCAAGTAGTTTTCAACTCTGCCAGTGGGGTTTATTAAATGTACTTGGCCCAAATCACCCTTAAATCCCTGTTTCTCTTGCAACAATGTTCATTGTGTATGAGATTCCAGTGGTCCCTCTGTCCTTCCTGGGAAAAGCTCTGGGAGATAGATGAGATGGAGCAGAACCAGATCCTGCTGAGACACATGCCAAGCCCCTGGGTGAGAACACAGCTGAGTCTGCAAGCCCCAAGGAGTTGGGTCTTTAGTGTGACCTGGTTCTGGGTTGTCAGAAGAGGCTGTCAGGGGACCAGGTAGAGGTTGAAGAAGTCTAGCACCCATCAGCCTATGGGAAGCCAGGAATTCCCTGACTGCCAGCTGTCATCCCTCCCACAGAGAATCTTAAGCACCACTTATGGCCCAGCACTGTGGTAACAACTAAAGGAGCATCAAGGTGAACAAGGGACTTGCCCTCAGGTGTATGACATTCTTGTGAGGGAGGCCAATAATAAACCAAGAAAGTAAAAATGTATACAGATGCCATTAAGGAAATAAATAGCATCCTTTGAGAGAGAATAATAGGTAGTTTTATTTTGGAAAGTGTGGTCTGAGGAAATGAAACAAACTCATTTAAAAAGCCCAGTGAAAGCAGAGGGAACTGCTAGTGCAAAGGTCCTGAGGTGGGAAAGCCTGGGGGCTTAGGGTAGACAACAATATCATTGTAACTACTAATGGAAGGGAGAAAGCTAAATGGCAAAATGGAGGGTGGAACAAATGATAGGAGGCTTGTGGGCAAGGAGTATAGCAAGTATAACTGGTAAAACTATCTCTGTTTCTTGCGGATAGTGGAAAGGATCCTGAGGATTGAACCCAGGGCCTGCACTTAAGCATGTGGTCTATCACTGAGCTATACTCCCAGACCCTGGTTCCATTTTTGCTTCCTTCTTTTTTTTTTTTTTTTTTTTTTTGAGTGTGTGTGTGTGTGTGTGTGTGTGTGTGTGTGTGTGTGGTAATTGAGGCATTGAACACAGGCCCTCGCACATATTTTGCAAGTGCTTTACTGCTGGGGTACACCCCGCCTCTTTTTTTTTTTTTTTTTTTTTTTTTTTCCTTAAATCTTGAGACAAGGACTTGCTAAATTATGCAGGCTACCCTCTGGCTTCAAACCTGTGATCCTGCCTGTGCCTCCCTAGTCACTGAGATCACATGCATGAGCCACCACACCTGGCTACAATTGCAATTTCTGATATGCAGGAAACAGGACTCGAATTTTCTTTAACTCACTTTAGTTTCTATTTTGCCCCACTCTGCAAGAGCAGCAGAATCTTAATTGCTATCACTTCAAAGTTCCCTGCATTTTCATTGGAATGATGTCTGAATTCTAGAGCACTTCCTTTCAAGGTACCAGAGCCTGGGAGAGTAGTCTGATTTGGTGGTCATCCAGTCCCACTGGTACCCACTGAGATGTCTTTGTTTTGTATTTGGCCTAGTGTAATCAACCCTGGAAGACTGCAGGTAAATTTCTCCTCCCTGACCAGAAGGCCCTTCCCATGTCACCCATTCCCCTCTGAGGTGTTAGATTTTTTTCAATTTTTCTCGTGCCATGTTAGGCCCAGGAAATTCTTGGTTCTGGAGTTAGTTGGGCCCACTTTGGCCAAATGCAGCCCACAGCTACAGAGCTGTACTTCTCTGGAGCGTTTTGTTACCTCCCTGGTGCAGTACCCAAGGAAAAGTCTCAGCTCTTCTTGCTGGTGGTCCCTGAGACTCAGCTGACAACCCCAGCCAAGGAGAAGCTTCTCTTGTCAGGGACCCACTTCCCTTCTAGTATCAGGCTCCCTCATCCCCCTGTTACACAGTTTTCTAAATTTGTTTCTGCACAGAAATTCTTTCCATTCCTTTCTGAAGGCTGGGCTCTTGAAATTCAGAAGCTAAAAATGGACCCTGCATTCTGTTGTGTCCTTCATTTCCTAGAGTAACAAACACAGAGTAACCTAACTGTAAGGGAAGGGCACAGGGACACCAAGGTAAAAATGGCAAACATATTTCAAAATGTTATTGTCCCATCAGAGTCTGGATTGCTACGACTTTTGTATAAATACATCCTTCATGCAGCTTCCACCAACATGGGGGGCCCAGATGACAGAACCCCCAGGAATTCTGAGTGTTCAAGTGGTACAGTGTCCTCTCCCTCTCTTCCCATTCCTGGAAAGAAGAGTTCAGGGGTTTCTTGTTTTCGGGGAAGAGACTGCCAGGAAAGTTGAGTGGGCATGTAGCTATAAAACAGATCTCCCCAGGGACATGGAGGGGACATAGCATGTCCAGCTCTCAACATGCCCCACCTGGGAGGACTTAAACCACTTCAATGAATTGCAGTCTGGCCTCCCTTGCTAAAGAATCTCCAAGAATGGTGGGAACTCTGAGTTCTCATCAGTGTTCCAGAAAGACCCAGAAACAGCACATGGTTTATGAGAAGTGACAAACCTGGCTTGGTCTCTGGTCTGGGGTGGAACTATGTGAACAGCATGGTGGGACACTGGCCTGCTGCTCTTGATCACAAGTTCTAAGGCCATCATCCATGAAAAGGAAGAAACGACTTGATGCAGGTTATGGAGCAAAGTATACCAGATATAAGCCTTGTATGGAGGAAAAATAAAAAATCTTTGAAGGTGGGAAGGTTGAGAACCACTGACCAGGTCCAACTCCATCATTTATAGTTGAAGAAATAAGGCCCAGAGAGAAGAAGGGACTCTCCCCAGTTTTTATGGTTAAGTTCTTGTTAGGGGCCTTCGAGTCGTGTCCAACTTATAGCGACCCTCATAGGGTTTTCAATGGCTGATTGTTTCTGGATTGCCATAGGGGTGGATCACCACATCCTTCTCCCATTTTTCTGGTGCTGGGACTTGAAACTGGGACCTCAGAGACTGCAGAGCTGCACTCTACCAACTGAGCTAAATCCCAGCCCTATGGTTAGAGGCAACATAATGGTCATCACAATCAGTGACCGCTAGTGTCATCCAGTGTGATAGAGGCTCCATATGCTCCATGAGGGCAGAGCTGCTGTCTGGTACCAACAGGCACCCTATCAGGCTTTGTGGAATGAAAGTAATCTTGTCGCATCATTATAACAACCCCATATATTAACAGGGCTGGGATTTAGCTCTGTTGGTAGAGTGCTGCTCTGCACTCTCTGAAGATCCAGGTTCAATCTCCACCACCAGAAAAAAATGAGAGAAGGAAGTGGCAATCCACTCCAGAAGCAATCCTGAAACAGTCAGCCACTGAAAATTCTATGACGGTCACTATGAGTCGGACACAACTTGATGGCACCTAACAGTAACAACAACAATATATATTAACAGCTCCATTTACAGATGTGCAAACAGAAATTAAGTGACCTGCTCAATGTGAACAATGGAGTTGAGATTTGTGCTCAAATCTGCCTGGCTCCAAACTCCATAATTTTAACTATGATACTGCACTCTTTCCCAGAACTCTTGACATCATACTAATGACAAGGTAGAAGGTGCCTCTGCTCACCTCAGTGGTCATACCCAGCCACAGTAGGGGTCTGACACTCAGTACTTGCCATACATAGGCTTTGGGGCTCAGCTACAAAGAGAGGAGGGCTGGGGTTCAGAAACCTATAAAAGCCCCTAGGGGCGGAGGGTCTCCTCTCCTGTGACAGGCAGATCTGCCTATACCTCATCAAGCAACCATCTTCTGCTGTTGTGACAGGTGTCACTTTGTTATGGAAGCACCATCTGCCAGTGAGGCAGAGTCAGGGAGCCAGCAGAGAGTGTCACCAAGTATGTATGTGTCCCAGTGATCCTTCATGTTGGTGTCCTGGTGACAGTTTTTCATTTCCTCTGGTTGGCACTTTTAGTTTCTATTCATTACCTCTTTTCCTCTCCTCTTTTTCTTCTTCTCTCCTTTGTTAAAATCCCATATTTTGAATCAGCTGACAGTCTCCACGGGGTGGGGATGGTGGTGTCAGAACTGAGTGATTCATCTAGCTGATAATTAGAGCTCTGGAAAACCCAAAGCTCATTCTTGTCAGAGTCATAGCTTCCGGAATCCCTAGGCTTTTCCTTTTGTCAGAGAAGAGGGTGGTGGGCTGGGGCCTGGCTTTTTGATTTCCTGTCTTTCACTTACCCACTTCACTGAGGCTCTGCCCTGAGAGGGCTGTAAGCACTCTTTGAGGGTGGTGAGAAGCTGTCTTTGCAACACTGAGTCCTCCTGGAAATCCTATGAAATGTTATCCCTACTTGGACACATGGAAGATGAGGGAACTTGCATTTAGTTACCCAGCTTGAAAGGGGCACCCCAGGGGTTCAAATCCTAGTCTTCTGGAAGCCATCAGACTTGGTTGAAATCACAGCCCTACCTTTATTATCTTTGGACAGGTTACTCACCCTCTCTAAGCTCTAGCTTTCACATTTGTAAACAGATGCCTAATGCTCAGGTCTCTAAAGTGCTTAACTCGGTATGTGGCACAGCAGAGGAAGCTGCTCTGATTACTGTTGTTATTCAGCCCTATTAGCAGCTCAGTGGGCACCAAGCATTGAGAGACAAAGAAAAGGACACAGGCCCAGGCAGCCAGATTACACTCAGACCAGCCTTTGTGTCCCTGCACTGCTTTGTGGATATACATATAAGTGACTGGCCACATGCCCTAGGGAACCCCAGCAGGACTTGGATATGTGTGCATACACATGGATATAGAGTGACCTAGGGGACAGCTGGCAAGAGACCTGAGCGTTAAGACAGTCACAAGCAGCAAGTACTCCTGCTTGCTTCTCAGAGACAAAGGGCGGGGGGGTGGCTATGGCCAATGTAGCTGCTGCCACTGAGCCGTTCTGGCTGCTTCTGCATGCCAGGGGAGGGAAGCCAGGCTCTCAGAGGGCCCCAGTGAGTCACCAACCTGATGCAATCCCTTTAAAGGGCTCATCTGCTGGTGCAAGAAGCTGATTCACGGAGGGCGTGGTTGCTGGAGGAGGAGGAGGAGAAAGGTACTGAAACTGTACCAGGAGGGACTGAGGTTAGATAGCTGGAATCGTTAATAGGAACTCTTCATTGTAAATCTCCCTGGATCCAGGGATCTCCAGAATAAAGCTGACCATCCTGGGAGTTTCTAAGGGGCCTAGGAGGAAATGAATTGTGAGCTTTGCAACAGGAATTCTTGTATTTTATTGAACTTAACGGCCGAGGTTTCCCCAGTAATAGAGTTCCAGAAGCCGATAAATGGGAATCAAGAAATGATCGCTTTTCTCATAAATTCACGACAGTTGGCCTATCTTCCAACCCCTGAATACGTCCTCAACCCCGGCAGGGAGAGTGTAGGGCTGCTGAGGTTCGGTGGAATCAAGAAAGGGCAGTGCCTCCGTCCCAGCATCACCTCTGTCATAGATTAGCGGTAAGTACCGCCCCCCTGTCGTCTCGGCCTCCAATCATTTCACAGGTTTCGGCCCAGACCCCAATCTGAACCAATCCTCAATCTGATCCGGGCCTGCTGCTTGAAGGCTTCCGCCCATCGTCAAGATGGAGCTTCAATCAAGCGAAGGGGCGGGGCCGAAGGGGGCGGGGTCGAGACGCGGGCGTGGGGCGGTGCGTCACTTCCGTTGTCAGGTGGCGGCGCCGCAGCCATGGAGGGAGGCGGCGGCGGCAGTGGCTCTGGCGGCTGCGCTTGGAGACGGCGGTGAGTGGCTCCCACGCCCTCGGCCCGGCTCTGGCCCCTCCGGGACGGAGCGCCGAACAGCCCGGCTCCGGGCTGCGGACTATGGGCGAGCAGCGTTGACCACCCGGGGAAGGTGAGGACAGGCGTCCCGGAGCGAGGAGCGGGCGGGGGTTGTGTTAGGATGGGGCGGGCCTTGGCGGCCGTGGTGGTGGGACCTGGGTGACAGCCCGAAGCCATCCGAGCGTGACAGAAACGGCTACAGTGAATGCACCTCCTCCGCTGGGGGGTCTCCTCTTCCCTGATGACGGAGGCGGCCGCTGCAGGGAGCCTCAGTCGCCTTCGCAGCTCTGGGCTGGGGGCACTGCCAGCCGTGCTTGGAGCCACTCAAGCCAGTAAGTGAAGCAGCTGGCGTTTGAATCCAGACAGGTTTTCCCAAAGAGACGCCCTCCGCCTCTCCATGCTTCCCTCCTGATCCCGAGAGTGACTTCGGAGTTAGGACGAGTCCCCAGGGAGGACTAGCCAGGGCTTCCTCTTGCCCTCACTAGTTGGCACCTGCACCGTCGCTGCTAGGGTATTTTCGCATCCTGGGTGGTGTTCAGGTGCGAGTCACAGGTACCTGCTTGCCAGATCCACGTTTGGCCGGTCTTCTCCAAAGGGAGAGTTTGCTGTGGTCCGTGTTTCACCCGCCGTGCCGGTCAGGCCCGCCCATTCCCAAGCCACTTAGCCCCACCTTTCATCCAGTAGGTAGAAGCATTCAGATTCCCAGTAGCATTCTCAGCCCACCCCCATTCCTCAGGTTTGCTGCCCTTTTGTTGGCGGAAGGAAGAAATGACAGCGGCCTTCTGTGGTAGGATAGACTTTGCTCTGTTTTAAGCCACTAGAGGAAACCGGTTGGCTTTGCTTGGTTTTGAGAGCCACGGTGAAGAGGGTAGTCATGCTGGGCTGGGCGCCTTTCCCTCTTGGCTGAGTAGTTTTGCATGAGATAAGGAAGAACAGAATATGTAATTGCAGGGCCTGGAGAATCCTTATTTGTAAACAGTGCTTGTGAGCTCTTCCAGTTCCCCTTAATGGCCCTGCTATACCTGTATTTGTGGATTCGATCTAGACTGTCTGAAGGTAGTCCTCATTCATTCATTCCTCACATAACAATTGAGTACCTGCCCAAAGAGGCAAGTGCTGTTTAACATAGCAATTAAGAGTAGGCTTTGGAGCACTTTGCGTTTTCAAATTCTGGCTCAGCAGCTTTATACCTGGGTGACCTTGAGCTGTTAGCTTAACCTGTCTGTGCCTCAGTGTCCTCATCCATAAAAGAGATGCTGATATAGAGTTGTTATGATTAGGTAAAAAGTTAGCAGACACAGGCAAAATACATAAAACCATAGCTACCGCATAATAAGAGTTCAGTAAGTCGCTATGTGCTCACTAGTTTACTCCTCTCTCTCTGCAGGCAGCGATTCCTGATTGAACTGCGTGTGTGAAGCTGTGTCTCAGGGGTTGTTGTTGTTGTTAGCCCTGTGGCATCCGATCCCGTCAGATCTCAGAAGCTAAGCAGGGTCGGGCCTGGTTAGTACCTGGATGGGAGACCGCCTGGGAACACCAGAAGCTGTAGGCTTGGGAGAAGGACCTGGCAACCCCCTCCTAAAAATCAATCTGCCATTGAAAACCCTATGAACAGCAGAGAAGCACTGACAGTCATGTTTCCCCTGTTGTACAGAGGGTCGCTATGAGTCGGATACTGACTCGACGGCACCTAACAACAACAACAACAAGTATCAACTATTCCTATTTTCAAGGAGTTCACAGTCTAGTTAGAGGAGACTGACCTGTAAACAAATAGCTGAAATGTGATCTAAAAAAAACTAGTAGCAGCAGAAACAGTGCTGTGGGAGCCTAGCAGAGGAAGCTGCTAGCTCAGCCTAGAGACTGAGGGATGGAGTCCAGGGTGTTCTTGGGAAGACTTGGCAGAAGTGATGCTGGAGCTGAGTCCAGAGGCAGAGGAGGGGGAGGATTGAGCAGATGAGAATGAAGAGGAACGTGTCCCAGTGAGACAGTAAGAGGCAGAGAAACTCACAGTTTATTCCAGAAATCCAGGTTGTTCGCCATAATGAAATGGCAGTTGACATGGTACGAGCATGGTTGACTAGGGAATGCCACACTGATGATTTGGGACTTTATGCCCAGGGCAGTGGGAAAACTGAAAAGCTTTTAAGCCAAGGAGTGACATGATTAGCTCCATGTTTAAGATAAATCTCCCTGGAGTCCTGTTACAGGAAGGAAGGAAGAGGAGAACAGAACTAAAAGGCTGGGGACCTCTTTAGAGACCACTGCGCACTTCTGAGAGAGGAGAGCTGTTAGTGGCTAATGTATCTCTGCTGGGAAAGCAGTGTGTGCAGCCCATGCGTGGTGGCCAGCTCCTTGCATAGGACCAGGCTTTTCTTCCTGGCACAGAAGTCCTGACACATGCGCCCTTTTCTTCTTGGGATTGCAGGTTACCTAAGCTATTAGGAAGGTGGGGCTGTCCTCTCAGAAGACCAGTTGTAGAGGGTGTTACATTTGCTCACTTGTGCCTTTAATTTGACCTTTGCAGAAGGCAGGGGGTTGTGGTAGTTAAGAGTTTGATTCTGTCATCAGACAGATCTGTGTTCTAATTCCAGCCCTGCTGATCACTAGGGATTACTTCTCTCCATGCCCAGTCTTCTTATCTGTAAAATGATGACAATAAGAGTACTTTCCTAGTAGGGCCATCGGAAGGATTAACTAAGATGTTGCAGGTTGAGTCTTTAGTGCTTACTGAGTAGTAAATGCTTGGTAAGTGTTAGCTTTTATTACAGGCTGCAGGAAAGAACTTCTAGGAATCAATTGAAGCAATTCATGGGGACTAGAACTGTGTCCATTGAGTGATCAAAACTGTCCTGAGGGATCACAAGATCACAGCCTTTATTGTATTCCTTCTGAAAAGGAAATATATGGGGAGTTCACTCAGTCTATATGAGAGCAATGCAGATGATTCAGCTTAGCTTTTTAAAAGAATCATTTTTTAAAAATAGAAGTAGGACTGCAGAGAAAAATATAGTTAAGTACAAATGAGATAAGATTAATTTAGAGTTTCTTCTGTGTGAGTCCCTACTAGTCTGGTACCTGAATTAGCATCTTCAGGAAGCATCATGCTCATTTGTGTATGTGGTGGCTCAAAGTACAGACCCTCAATGGCACACACATGAGCTCCCATATGTGTTCTGGGTACTAGAGGAAGGAAGAAGAGGGAGAAGTAGACCTTGCCCTGGAGGAGATTGTGGTCCAGCAGAGACAGGGGCAGGCACCTAACCCATGGACACTTGCACAGGACTTAGTTGAATCTCTACCAGAAATCTGTGCAATATGTGGTGGGAACCAAGCAATCTGAAGTAGTGACTCACCAAGGGATGAGGAGATTGAGGAGACCTTCAGAGATTACTTAGAATAAATATTGTCAACTCCTGGGCCATGGATGGACCAGTACTGGTCCATGGCCTCTTAGGAACCAAGGGTGCACATCAGGACGTGAGCAGCAGTTGAGCAAGTGAAGTTTCATTTGTATTTACAGCCTTTCGCCATCACTTGAATCATCCTGAACCTACACATGCACACAGACACCCGCCCTAGCCCAAGGAAAAATTGTCTTCCATGAAATTTGTCCCTAGTGCCAAAAAGGTTGGAGACTCTTGCCATAGAACTTGAACTGGATCTTAAAGAGTGACTAGTTTCCTGGAGGTCCATGAAGCATTCCAGGCAGGGAGAGCAGTGTGGCATGGATGTGAACATGTGCTGGTATGTGTGGCAGTTTAGGAACCACAAGGGGTTCCAGCATAGGGTGTAAAGGAACTGACTGCAGGACATGGTGGAAAGTAGGTAGGCACTGGGCTAAGATGCTTGAACTTGGTATTCTGTTGGTGATGGATGCCTGATGGGGAGTAAATATACTATTAGACTTGCATCTTCCAAAGAGTCCGCTGGCTAGATATGGAGGATGGACTGGGGAGAAAGTGAGTGGGCTGGTGCAATAATCACCGTGAGAGCAGATGGGGACTTGGATTAGGATAAAGGTGGTAGAGATGAGGAGGAAGGGCAGAGGTCAGAGCTGTTTGGGGAAAAGTCAGCTGGACTCTGGAAGTGCTTAGAAGTGGTTAGAGGAGGAGGAATGATGGCAGGTGACCCTGCGGTTTCTTGGTTTTGGGTGACAGTGAATGATAGTGAGGAGATAAGGTGGCTCAGGGAGAAGATAATAGTCACTGGAATCACCAGCTCCATTCAGTAAGCCCTGAGCTCACCCTCAAGGGAAAGGATCAATTACAAAGTCTCGTGGAACCCTGTCCAGCTTTGTGGCAGGCTTCCCTCTGGTTTTGCCTACATCAGCACCTGGAAGAAGGGCAACTTCCCCTTCCTTCACCTTTCCTCTACCCACATTTTACCAGGGAAGTGAACTTTATCAAGTTTCAGAAAGTCCAGTGCAGCCCTCCTATCTGCAACAGTTACCAATGATTCAACAAGCTGCAGTCAATGGGGTCCCGAATAGCAGTGGACCCTCAGGGAAGAGGCAGCTTTCTCAGGACCCCTGGAAATTCTACATAGAAGACAACCTTGAGATTGGATTTGCTACCCAGTACTGTGCCAGCAGAGTCAGCCCTGCTTCTCAGGAAGGAGAGACCTCTGCCAGAGGCCACCTAGCACCCAGAACCATTGGGGAAGTGAGAGGAAGCTGCCTTAGTGCCCTTGTCCCCCTGAAGTCTGAGGAAGTTAGGAGCTGTCCCTGAATCAGATTGGCCTTTGGCAGAGGTGTGCTTCTGGGCAGGACTTCAAACAGGCCCTTTGGAATTTGGGGGATTTTCACAGGATTTATCCTTAGGTTTATGCTGTTAAGAAGGTAGATGGTAAAGTGGCCTGAAGCAAGAGCATTTCTTCCTCTTCCACCTGCTCAGGTGATACTGTGGTCTGAAGGTGGCGGGGGGCCCAAAGCCTCTCTTGCATATCTTCTCAGGTTCTGTAATCAAGAGCCAAGATGGAAAGGTTGGTATTGCTTACTTTGATTTACTTACTGTTTAAGAGAGAGCTCCACTTTGGCTCATGTATATATTTATATGGGTCATTTTTGGCTGCACTGTGCACCATCTTGTATGTAATTGAATAAGCTCTCTGCTACTGATAAACACAGATTATTTTCTGTCTTCTGCTCCCCAAAGTTGAAGTGACTTTCTTCACATACATGTTTTAGCCCACCTTAGGTATCTGCAGAATAAATTTCCAGAAAAGGGATTGCTGCCTAAAAGGGTCCCCCCTGCCCCCCCCACACCCTGTCTCCTCCTCCTCCTCTTCCTTCTCCTTCTCCTTCTCCTTCTCCGTCTGTCTCTTTCTCTCTCTCTGTCTCTCTCTCAGCATTTTTGGACCCTTTTTTTCCTTTTATTGGCGGTACAAGGACATTGAATGCAGGGTCTTGCACATACTTTGCAAGTGCTGTACCACTGAGTTGCACCCCCAGTCTCTTTTAAAACTTTTTGATCTTGAAACAGTGTCTTGCGAAGTCACACAGGATGCCTCTGGCCTTGAACTTGTGATCCTCCTGCTTCCATCTCCTGTCACTGGGATTACAGGCATGTACCACCATGCCTGGCTCAGGAACCTTCTTTTATTTATTTATTTGAAATTTATTGTATATATGCATGTATGTATTTATTTAGAGGCAGGGTCTTACAATATAGTCTAGGCTGGTCTAGAACTCGCTATGTAGCCCAGGATGGACTTGGCCTCCCAAGTATTGGGCCCTCCTTTAACAAACTGGAGCAGCCTAACTTTAGTCCAGGAAGCATACCTGCTCCTGAGTGGAGGAAATAGGCAGCATCCCAGGAATGCTCATTCTCTCCTGGCTGTGGCATTCATCTGGGTGTAAGTTCAGCCTCCCTAGGGCTTAGCCCTCTACAGGTCTGATGATTTCAAAGAAACTCCCATTGTTGGGAAGTACCAGAAGTAGCAAACCGAGAAGGGGTCTAATCATTTGCAATGAAAGTGTCATGGGTTGAATGTAAAATGTGCCCCAATGGTCATATGCTTTAACATTCAGTCACCAGCTGGTGGCACTGTCTAAGGAGGCTACAGGAAATTTGGGAGATGAGATCTAACTGCGCAAAAGTGACTTCTTGGAGGCGGCTTTTGGAAGTTTTTACCCTAGACCCCTTCCCAGGTCTCTTCCTCCTGACATGCAACGCCGTGAGGTCATCTGCCACCTGCCCAAATGCCTACCCCGCCACCATGCCTTGCCACCATTATGGATTGATCTTCTAACTGTGAGCTTCCAATAAACCGTTTCCTCCATAAGCTTGTTTGGGTTGATTTTTCTTCTGTAGCAACAACGGCTGACTAATATATCCATCTAAATATGTTTATAGACTGCCACCTAGTTAGCAAGAGAGGCTCTTTAGCCTGTAGGAAGTCAGCTGCCCAAAGGTCTAGAAGGAAGAGAGGTGACTGATCATTGGAGTGGGAATTGGCAAGAGCAGGACTGACATGCCTGTTTTCCTTGGGTTTAGGGCAGAGCTGCTATGTGGAATATTAAGGAGACAGCAGTGCTTCTAAGGAGAAGCTTGATTTGGCACCCTGGGAGACCTTGCAACTGGCATAGCCCCACATTCCCTGGGGCTTTAAGACCCCATGGTTGACATCTGCTAGGTCTGGAGAGAAGAGTTCTGCTACTTTTGCATAAGTATGGTGCCCTTGGCATTACCAGGTTTGAGTCTCACAGTATGTTCTCTCCTGACTCCTCTACTAAGGTGCTCTCTCTTGAAGAAACAGGAAGGAAAACAGCAAAAAAGAAGGATCCCCACTGCTGTCGGGTCTTTTGCTAAGCCCGCTGCAATACTGTATTGACTCTGAGGACTTGTCCCTGCTTTACAGAGCAGCACAGTCAGGCTCGGGGCAGTTAAGCAGCCTGCCCACTGCTACACAGCCAATGAGGACAGCCAAGATTTTCAGCCCACATTCCTCCATCCTGGCCAGGCTCTGGCCCCAAGGAGCCCAATCCATGTAGAATCTTGAACTCAGAGCTGTGGAACTACAAGGGACCTTGATAGACCAGTCCTTTGCCAAAAGAGTGGAACTGCCATTGCTTAGAGACACATTGTTCCCCCTCCTGCCCAGTGGGTAGTGGGTAAGGAGGCTTTAAACCGTGTTACCCAGCAGTTAAAGACCTAGGCTTGGACCAGGAATGGTGGCGCAATCTTGTAATCCCAGCAACTTGAGAGGCAGAGGCAGGAGGATCACAAATTCCAGACCAGAGGCAGTCTGCGTAATTTAGCAAAACCCTGTCTCAAAAAAAGTAAAATAAAAAATGGGTTGGGGGTGCAGCTCAGTGGTACAGCACTTGCAAAGCATGCAAGCACAAGGTGCTGGATTCAACCTCCAACAGCGCAAAAATAATAAAAAGATCTAGGCTCAAATGAGACCTGGCTTCAGAACCCAGCTCTGCCACTTGCTAGCTTAGTGACTTTGAGCAAGCCATTCTAACTCGTTTCCTCTATAAAATGGCTGTGACCATCCCTGAGCCTAAGGTAGAAATGAGGATTAAACATGAAGTATTATTGTCTATACCATATCTAGCCTAGTGCCTGGCATGTAGTCAGGACCAGGTCTAGCTCTGCTGAGGCCCAGGTGATGTCTTTACTAGCAAGTCTGTGATTACCCTCAAGGTGGTATCATAAGCCAGCTTTCAGTCCCTGTGGATGCCAGGTGGCAAGCAGGAAGTTCCTTATGGGCATGTTTGCAAGCTGCCTGAGAAAGCTGAGGCTTACTAGAAGTGTTGGTCTTGACGACCCTTCCTCAGTGTCCTGGTGCACCCTTGCATTAGCACAATAAGTTCCCTCATCTGGGGCACTTAGCTCACATCTGTTACCATGCTCTACCATCTCAAGTCTGCCTTACCTGAGACCCAGCCTGCCCTGATTCCATTACTGTTTTTAACAACTCTAGTGGGTTCAGAAAATCTTTAGTTTCTAAAAAATCATTATCATAGAAGTCTATTGTAAAGTAGGCAAATAATGCAGAATAATATAAAACTCTCCCTCCCCTCCTTGGGCCCCTAGTTCAGTTGCCTAGAGGTATCCACTTAAATTTCTTTTAGAAATTTCCTGTACATATTCAACAGTGTTTATAATTTTTTTTAACCAGAATAGGATCATATCATACATACAGTGCCGTGGTTGCCTTTTTTGCGGGGGTAATATACCATAGAGTGCTCCTTGGAAGCAAGAATGACCAAACTGCGTCTTACATATTTCGGACATGTAGTCAGGAGAGATCAATCCCTGGAGAAGGACATCATGTTTGGGAGAGTGGCAGGTCAATGCAAAAGAGGAAAACCCTCCACCAGATGGATTGACACAGTGTCTGCAACAGTGGGCTTAAACATAAATAAGATCGTTTGCCTTGCACAGAACCGGGAAGTGTTTTGATCTGCTGTACATAGGGTTGCTATGAGTCGGACTCGACTCGACGGCACCTAACAACAACAACAACAAAAACAACAGTATACCATAGACATCTTTCTCAGCAGATGTCAACCTAGTCTTAAAGGCTCCTTAGTATTCCATTATCTAGATGGATGAAAATCAGTTAACCTGTCCTCTCTTGGACATTTCGATTGTTTCCTGTCTGGGTATGTGGGTGTTCTGATTTCTGTGGTTTTGTTTTTTTGCTGCTACACATAATTCCACAGTGACCCTCACTGAGCCCCATTTATCTTTGTGAACTTCTTTACATATATCTGGAGGATAAATCCGCAGAACTACAGGAATTGCTGGAACAGAGGCTTATACATTTTCTTTTTCATTGTTGGTGTGGCTTTATTCATGGAGGTTTTTTTTTGTTTGTTTGGTTGGTTTTTGTAGTACTGTGGAGTTGAATCCAGGGCCTCATGCACCCTTAGCCGATTTTTTACTTTTTATTTTGAGGCAAGGTTTCACTAAATTACACAGCTGCCTCTGGCCTCAAACTTGCAATCCTCCGACCTCTGCCTCCTGAGTTGCTGGGATTACAGGCATGCAGCACTGCGCCTGGCTATGTGTGTGCTTTTGTTGTTGGTGATGGGTTTTTTGGTTTGTTTTTGAGGGGTTTGTTTTGGTAGTACTAGAGGTTTGAACTTACACACAATAGGCAAATGCTCTACCACTGAGTTGCACCCCCAGCCTCTTTTATTATTTTTTGAGTTACACAGGCTGCCTCTAGCCTCAAACTTGCAATCTTCCTGCCTCTGCTTCCAGAATCATTGGGATGACAGGCATGCACCACCATGCCCAGCTATTTCATGCATTCTTTCTGCATAGCTGCTGGGTTTATGCA
Organism: Pedetes capensis; assembly: GCA_007922755.1. NCBI lineage: Eukaryota > Metazoa > Chordata > Mammalia > Rodentia > Pedetidae > Pedetes > Pedetes capensis. The sequence goes on from VMDO01004086.1 coordinate 82,518, forward strand.
AGGCCTGAAATAGGGAAGACCCCTCTTGAAATACACTCAAGCAGACCCATAATGAGTGTGCTGCCACTAGTGTCTGGGTGCTGACTCATGACCCTCATGTTCAGCCCTCTCCGGCCTCTCAGTGGCATAGAGCAGGTGAGGCCCACCTGCCTGCCTGCCTATCTTCAGGGCACTTGATAGCAGGGCCTGCTGTCTACCGCTGTAGTCATGCTGGGCAGCCTTTTGCCTCTCTGAGCAGCCACAGCCAGCAGCATTCCATAAAACTTCAGAAAGTGAACTGTACTGTTTATGGTCAAACTTGTGAAATTTAACTAAGTTTTTATAGAAGCAGTTAAATAAGGGCAGTTTGTTGGCCCTAGTCCAAATTGTCTCTCTCACAGGATGATCACGGTGAATTTTGCTGTTGAAAGCAGTATAAAGAGAGCACCTGGGCCCAGCCTGGGCTTTCCTGTGTCACTATGGAAATCTGGGCTAGAAGGAAGGAAACAAAACATTTGCCTCCCGCACGCTGGCTTCTGGTAGAACTCCGGGCAACCTTGCAGGGTTGTCCCTCTCCTCTCGGTGAGGAGGCAGTGAGCAGAGAAGCATGTGTCCAGGTCATACAGTGGACAGAAAAGTATCTCTCAGATTTCACTAGCCTTTTGGTCTCTTGCTGCTTTCTCCATGCCTGATTAGGGCTGTTGTGGGTGGCAAGACTTGAACTCCACATGGGACCCCATGGCAGGCCTTGTTCCCTGGCTGAGTCACCACACGAAGCAATAACTGATGTTTAGAGCTGAGGAGCCCCTGAGTCACGTTCATGCCAGGATCTCCCTCTCTGCAATCTTCTCTTCTAGCCCAAGTGAACCAGAGCAGGCTGGCGTAACAGGGCATCCTTGCACATGGCAGAAGGCCCCCTGAAGAGCCACAGGCCACCACAAATGTCTCCCAGACCAGTGCGCGTGGCTGCTTCCCCAAGCTGCTGCTCTGGATGGAGGATACCAGACCAACTCAGCTCTAGAAAGAGCTATTAAGTTTGTCCCTTCCTCCTCCAACACCTACACGCAGTGACAGATTATTGTCAGCCTGCTTCAGCATCCACAGGGACTGATTTCTCCCTCATTGATCTTTTCCCCAGATGGACCTGCAGAGAAAGTGCCTTTCTGCCTCAAGGGCATGGCCCTGGGGCTTTTCTTCCAAATTCCTCCGGGACATATCCTCCTGGCCACAGTCTTTAGCTTCCAGGCTGTCCTTGCAGCCTTCAGGGAAGCCACAGTGGAGCCCTTTGGGGACTTCCTCACAACAGTGGAGTGAAGTGGAACATGAGTGACTACACAGGCTCCTTGTGTTGGCCTAATCCATGGGAAGACAGCTGGATCTCAGAGCTGCAGGCATGGGGCTTTCAGGCTCCTTCTGGTCCCCAGACCTGTTGTGCTCATCTGAGAAAAGGCAGCAGCAGGGGATAGTCTGTTGCGGATGTGCTGGGGGAGCAGGCACAGGGCCCTCTTTCAGAGCACCCCTCCCACTTCCCACTGGGTGAGTCACTTCCTCTCTGGCTGCTGCAGGTATTCTCCCACAGGCCCCAAAGCAGAGCAGCTTCAGGGGGTGGGGCTCACCCTGGGCACCAAGAGAACTCTGGTTAGAACCATCCAATTCTCTGGTAACCTCCAAGGCAGTGAAACACAGCGCTTAGAGAACGATATGATGTTATATATTCTTGACAAATTGCAGCTATGCATATGCTGCATTTTAAAAATGAACAAAATCATCACTCTGTTTGGGAACAGTGAGGATGACAGCACATGCATGAATCTTTGTCACCAGGGAGGGAGTCCTGGCTGAAGTCAAAGGATTACTAATCCTCCTCTCCATCTGCCTCCCCATTCCTCCAGCATCCATCCTGAGCACTAAGCAAATGGCTTCCTTCAGGCTCCCTTCAGGCAGGAGTACAAGAGAACAGGCCTCAGGGAGCCTCCTCCTCTCCAGGCTTTCAGTGATTAAAAAAGGGGGAGGTGATGGGTTAGGAGTGTGGTTTAATGGCAAAGCGCCTGCAAGAGCATGCATGAGGCCCTAGGTTCAATTCCCCAGTCCTCTAAAAACAAAAGAAAAGAAAAGAAATTTAAAATGGGGGTAAGGCAAAAGGGGAAAGTTGTGAGAATTAAAGAGAGAATCTAGGAATTCCCAAGAATGGCTCCTACAAGTAGGTGCTCATCAAATGAAAGTGAAAAGTGTAGGTTTCTGGAGAGACCAGCCAGTAGGGGGTCATCCTTGCACACAGCATGGAACACTCACCTTTTGCTTGGCAAAGGGCTCAGGACACCACCAGCCAGAGGATCACATCTGATCTTCTGGTTGTCCTGTGGAGGAAGGAGTGTTACCATCCCTATTTAACAGATGAGGAAACTGAGGCCCACAAAGGGTTGGTACTAGTTTAGGTCACAGAGCAAGTGAATGACAGAACCTGAGATTTGAACCTAGGTATACATGACCCCAAATGGGAAAAGGACCTGGCAATCCACTCCCAAGGCAACCCCGAAACAGCCGTTGAAAACCCTATGAGGGTTGCTATGAGTCGGATACGACTCAATGGCACCTAACAACAACAACAACATACATGACCCCAAACTGGTCTTGCTTTCCCAACTGGCATTTGGGTAAATCATCTGTACTCTCCGTTCTGTGGGCTATGAATTCTTAGTTTCCTGAGTTGACTATAAATGGAAAATAGGTCTGTAGGGAAGTTGGTGGCCCTGGTAGAAGCACCCATCTATGAGATTGGGTCAGGACAGTTGGAGAGTGCTGCCTGTTAGCTGTGGGGAGGAGGTCTTGGTAACCCAGCCTCTCCAGAGATGTCCTGCCGAGGGGACCTGCAATACCACCTCCAGGGACAGCATGACCCTATCCTTAGCTGCTCACCTGCATCCTTCTGGCCTGACAGCTCCCAGGTTCCAGGAGAGTGATTGCTTATAGAAGTCCAGATTCTCTGGGGTCGGCATTCCTAGAACCTTGCAGACCTTAGGTGGAGCAGGGACAGTTGAGGAAGCTGTGTAGTCACATAGATTTGGTGTTGGAAAACCTGCGTTCACATCCCATCTTTTCTGCAGCTATCCAAGTAACTTTAGGCATGTCTCAATATCTCTGAATCTCAATTTCTTTTTTGTGGAAAAGATCATTTTTATCTGTGTGGGGGGAATCCATTATAATTTTATATTTGCAAGTGGTTTGTAAACTATAAAGCTACATGCAAAATTTACTTACAATAGTTAATGCGAGAGTGTGGGCCTCCCACGTGGATTCTGAGTCTGAAATTCACCACCCAGAGGTACATAGGGAATTGACCAGGAAACTGGCAATTTATAGACCCTCTATAAAGCATAGACCCACATGTTATCTTAGTTGGGTCATTCATTCTGATTCACATTGCTTACCTCATCCTGTCATTCAGCTAAATGCAGGGTTGGGCGTCTTTTCCCGGGAAGTGAGACTGGTAGGAATTTCTCACCAGCAGAAGAACCTTCACACCACAACCTAGAATGGCCTGGAGGAGCATTGTGGGTGGTGTGAGGGTCTGTCACCCACACTTCCACATCTTGCTACAGGAAGGGCAGTCTTTGTGCTGGGTGCAGAGGGGGTGTTCCTGCAACAGGGGTTGGTCCATCCCTTCCTCAGTGAGGGGTTCTCACTGGCTCATGGTATGAATGGATTTAATTCCTCAGTGGAAGTGGTGCTCTAGCAGCAGTCACTATCAAACATGACCCCAGGTGATCAACCAACTTAGACCTTGTCCTTCCTCGTGCATGCCAGACATGAGACTTCCCTTGGTTTTTTGAGACAGGGTCTACTGTGTAGCCCAGGCTGGCCTCACCCTCACTGGGTAGGCAAAGCTGGCCTCAAACTCATGATCCTCCTGCCTCACCCTCCCAAGTGCTGGGACTACAGTCATGCACTACTTTGCCTAGTTTAACATGGGACTTTTCCTGACCAAATTACCTAACACCAGTACAGTCCCTGCCTGCAGCTCTGACACCCTTTCTTCTGCCTTGCTTTCTTCTGAACCCAAACTAACCCTTAGCCTCTAGTTGGTCAGAATTTGCCTGTGAACCACACTTTGTGCCTCCTTATCTAGTTTTCCCTATTCCCTACCCCAGCAGGGATTTCAGTGCCTTCTACATGCATGATCGTCCCGTTGTTTTCTCTTTCCGCAGTTTGGTAGACACTGGGCTGGGTGGAAGCAAGCAGAGATGAATTGGGCTTGCTCTCTCACTGTCTTGGATGGGGGAATTAGATAAATCAATGGTCACAGCCCCAGTGAGAAGTGAGTGATGACTGTATGTTTGGGTGTTCTGGAAGCTGGAGAAGGAGCAGCCAGCTCTGGCAGGTGACACTTCTGTGTGGACTAAGAGAACATATCACCCAGGAGAAGGGGAGGGCAGGGTGTTCGTGGCACACTCGGACTCATGAGTCATTTTTTGTGGCTGCATCTATTGTGTGTATAAGGACAGTGAGGTGGAAGAGGTAGGCTGGGTCTGACAGGCTGTCTGAGGAATTTGGGTTTCTTCCTGAAAACTGTGGGAGCCTTGGAGGACCTCTAGGGAAGACAGACAGAGATAGATACTTCAGCCTCCTGGAATCTCTCCAGCCCCAGTTACTTGGATAGCAGCGGTGGTATCTTCTTATGGAGTGAGTCCTGCATCCTTCCTGGTCAGCCAAGGGAAACTGGTTCCCACTCCCCTGTACCTGGTGCAGAGACTCTCTTTAAGGAGGCATTGCAGAAAGGCGCCACCAGGTGGCGGACCTGGAGATTGCATGGAGGCCTCACTTTTTCCCTATTCTTTGCCATATAAGACTAAACTCCTGCTCATGTCAGGTTGGTTCTGCCCAGCAAATAGAAGGTTCCAGGTTCTGCTACTATGATTGTGTACTCAAGGGAAGGCCCCTCCACACCTGTGATTTGGGTTTTGGGAGCTGTTTAACAAGTTGGACTTTCTCCTCTGCTTCCAGGGACATCAGAGTGCATTTGAGGCATTATGGCCCTTCATCCCTAAACACGTGAACATGTATCACCTAAGAACAAAGGTGTTCTATTATGTAACCACAATGCAATTGTCAAATTCAGGATACATAACTGATAGAATATTATTGTCTAATATGTAGTTTGTATTCGGATTTTGCCTGTTGCCCAATCATGTACTTCATAACTTTTCTCCAGAAATCACCTCTTGCATTTACTTAGTGTGTGTCTTTAGTCACCTTTAACCTAGAATAATTCTTCAGCTCCTCTCTAACTATCTGAGATGGATGTTTTTGAAGCATACAGGCCCATTTTGTTGAGAGTACTTCAGTTTGAAATTGCTTCATAATTAGATTGTTTGTACATTTTTGCTGGAAAAAAAAAGCATAAACAGTGAATGCACCTTTGTTGAATGCATCATATCAGGAAGTACATGATGTCCATTTGTCCCATCATTGGTGATACTAACTTTGATCATTTGGTTCATGTTGCAGCTTGTTTTTGTTCAGTTCAGGTGTGTTTACACACAGTGAATTTCAAAGATCTTTTTAAGTGTACTGTTCAGTTGGTTTAACATACTTACACATCCACAAAGCTATGTCCTTCAGTAGTAAAAGTTTTTTGGTCTAGTGTATGTGCTGTGCCCTCCTTCTCCAGTCCTGCTCCCAAAGATCTAGAAGTACTATGTCTTAATTTCAAGTTCCTCCCAAACCCATGCTTCACTCCAACTGGTGTGACAATGGAGCTGTCCAGGATGACCACATCATCTTGGACAGGCCTTTTACTATGTCCCAAGTAGAAAATTGCCAGGTGGTATGCCAGCCTTGGCCTATGGAATAGAAGGCATCTACTCCCCACAAGGATTAGTGAACAAGAAGATGTGATACTCTGCCTGCACTCAACAAAGCAGCCATTCCTGTTGACCCACACACAGCTGTACTCAGCCTTTTGTAGCATGGACTCCACAGCTCCTCAGCAGCTCATCTCATACCCACCTCTCGTTTCCCACAGGATGGAGCATGACACTCAGGCTGGCCATCAGGCCACTCAGGCCTGTAATCTTAGGCAGCAAACAGCATGTTCCAGGCCTCTTAAGCCTTCAGTTTGGTGATCTTCCTCCTTTGTTCTTCCCAGTCCCCAATTTAGTACCTAATTGTCCCTTTCACCTTGAAAGGGAAAAATTCAAAAGTACTAGGCTTATGCTAACATAGTGCAGTTTATCAAATGCTTATACTATTCCAACAGGTCCCCTACTAAACCTTTTTATGTTATCTCACTCCTTAGAATAACCTTGTAAGTAAGGAAAGTATTATTCTATGTAATTTGTAGATAAAGAACCTTCCCCAAGATCTCATGAATATCAAGTGAGGGTACTGGGATCTGAATCTAGGTTTGTCTTACTCCAAAACCCTTTGTTCCCAGCCAGGGTGGATTATATAGGCCAAGATGGTGATCCCTGCAGCCTTGGGGTCACAGAGCCAGGCATGAGACAGCTGTAACTGCCCCCAGTCCATTTCACACTCAGTGCCATACAGATGCCCTCTCCCTATGTCATGAGGTGGAAAAGACTGAGACACATTGTTCTAACCATGGTACCCTTGGTACCCTTGGACAGAGAGTCACTTCTTCCTCCCTGGGAGTGGCTGGGTGGGTCTAGACACACCCCTAACCAGTGCATGGCAAATAGCATTGAGGCCAGGGCTGAGTGGGTGCTCTGTGCTCACTTCCAGATGCCAGGTGGTCTGGGTAGAGGTGATGAGTCCCTGCCTTCAGTAGATGATGCCAGAAGTAAAAGACCAGAAGATAGATGGCGGCATAGCTCAGGAAGATTTTTTTTTAAATTGATTTATTTATTTTTGACAGCCAGGAACGTGAGGGTAGGGATTGGGACTGCTGGCAGAGACAGCTTCAACGTTGAAGCTGTTGGCTCAGCCTGATCCTGCAAAGGAGACATAGTCCTTTGGCTCCTAGTGGGCATTGGCAGCTGCTGACAAAACGGAGTTCCCAGCTGCTGTTGTACACACACACACACACACACACACGCTTCCATAGCGGGGCCAGGACCACAGTTGTTCCCTTGCCAGAGGGACTGCCCTTGTATTCTTTCTTCACTGCTTTGGTTTTCAGGCTTACCCAGCTCCCCTAAAACCCAAAGCTTGCTGCAAGCTTTGAACCAAGCCAGGCATGGTGACATATACCTGTATTCCCTCTATTCTGGAGGCTGAGACATAAGCATCAGTTGATGCCAGGAGTTCAAAGTTAGCCTGGGCAACATAGTAAGACCCAGTCTTTAAAAAAAAAAAAAAAAAAAAAAAGCAGAGCCTAGGACAAGGTTGAGTATGGAACCTTGTGTACTTGTACAGGCCCTACCACTGCCTCTAATGTTTGCTGGGGGAATGAGGGACCAGGGCAGGGGCTATGAGGAGTGGGGGTTCCCTCTGCCCTGTGTGTGCATCCTGTGTGCAGAGAGCCTGTGTCTGGCCTGCTTCTGTATACTCATATGGATGTCTGTGGGGATGCCTCTGGGTGTGAGTGGTGAGACCTTCCACACATTGGCCAGGTTTCAACTGCCTTGTGGTTGGGTGGAGCTGAAGATAGACGGAGCTGGGGAGGGTACTGACTTTCTTTTGCCCAGTTCCATCTTTCTTTGCGGTCTTCCTCAGTTTGGGAGTGTGTCCACAAAGCCGAGCCATGCTTTTCCATCAATGCCCTACCTGGCTGTACCCCACCCAACTCTCCTGTACCTTGTCACACTATACTACTGGACTCACAGGGTCTTAGCCTTAGAACACTTATGTGTCTCTCATGGCCAGGCTGGGAGATCTGGGCTCACATTGCCCAGAGGCTTCAAGATAAGATGACCTTAGCTCCAAATTGGCAGGGAAGGATCAAGCATGCCCTGTTCAAACATGCCGTAGTAGATAGCCCAGAGCTGAGGCCCTCATGCTGAGGCCCACAACTCACTCCCTAGGTTAGGCAAAGCCCACGGAGTCTTCAGCACTCAGAATTGCCTAGCACAACTGCAGCCTGTAGAAGGTGGGGTTGCTGGGCTGGATTTTTTTCCCAGTGCCTCCCTTCTGGGATCCCTGCTCCATTGTTGCCTCACTGAGCTTCCTGTTGAGTTCAGGTTCTAAGGGGTCTGGCATTGACATGTGAGAATGGAACATGGAAGAGTTGACAGATTCAAAGCTGTAAGAATTTCTAAGCTGGGCCTGTTCAGTTCCTGGGGAACTGAGCATTTGGCCTGGGAAACACAGGGCAGATAGCGGCACCTGAGCCAGGCTAGTTCAAGGCCCTTCACCAGCTGAAGACCAGCTGTCTGTCGAGGGGCCTGGACCACAAGTCCTCTGAGACCAGAGTAGCCAGAGCTACGTCATCACAGCTCTCATTGTGAAACCAGGATCTGTAGAGCAGGCCTCCCTCAAGGGAGCAGTGATGGATCATTTGCAGGTGTGTCTCTGGAGGGACACGCATCAGGATGGTTTGAAGGTGGGGCAGGGACAGGGTGGTCTGTCCTCAGCAGCTTCATCTTTGCTGTCTTTGCTAGTGAGCCCCACGGCTATGGCTTCCAGTTTTCTTGGCCTTCCTCTTCACCTTGCTTCCTTTGCTTTAGTCAACTCTGGGTAACATGAAAGGATGCTCATGAAGGGAGGCAGCCTGGCTACTTGTTCCCCGTCAATATCTTTTCCTTCCTTGCCCATCTGTTCCCATCCTTCTGTCTGCCTGTAGCTTGGAGCAGTTCCCGTGCCATTCGCTTGAGTCAAATCCTGAGTGGAGTGGGTGGGGTCAGACTGAGCCCACTCACTGTCTGGGCTGCAGCTGCTCCAGCAAACTGTCGTCTAGACTGTGTGTAGCTGCACAGGCAGTGTCTACACAGATGTGTCTCTGCGCTCTCCAGGGAACCAGGCAGGAAAGGAAGAAGAGGCCCTGTACCCCAAGAAGGATGGAGAATTGAATCAGAATATGGTGATACCAGTTATTACTAGGGAAAGCTGCTCAGGACAGGCACAGGGCTGCTGACCCCAGTGAGAAAGATCACCAGCTGGAGGGAAGCATCTGTTCATTCACGGCGTATGCTGGGCCAGGCACCAAGGTGCACTGGGGTGTGCGTGTGTGTGTGTGTGTGTGTGTACATATACATACACACATGTACATATGTTATTGTTGTTGTTAGGTGCTGTTGAGTCGGTGTCTAACTCATAGCAACCCTATGTACAACAGACGAAACAGTATTGTCATGCTTCTCTGCTATTCATAGGGTTTTCAATGGCTGATTGTTTTTTAGGAATGGGTTGCTGGGTCCGTCTCCCAAGCCTACAGCACCCGGTGTTCCCAGGCAGTCTCCCATCCAAGTACTAACCAGGCCCAACCCTGCTTAGCTTCCGAGATTTCATGGGATCGGATGCCACAGTGGTACCACTGCAGGCCACATGTACATATACATATATATATATAGTAAGGAGTTTTTCTTGGGTGAGGGAGCAGACACCAAGCATATAAACACACAAAAATACATCATCACAAAATATGGAAAGTGCAGTGGAGGGAGTTACAGGAGTATTGTGAGCAAGCCAGTGAGTGAGCCGTTAGGTTTCTCTAAGGAAGTGATCCATACACTGAGAAGGGTGCCTAGGAGTTAGCCAATCAAAGACCAGGAACACTGTGCCACACACATTATTGCCCAGCTTTTTAAGATGTTTCTGGAGGGAACATTGATGGTATTTTATGGAATAAAATGTTGACTGATTCTAGAATCAGAAGTAAAAGCTGAGTATGGTGGCTCATACCTATAAGCCCAACACTCAGGAGGATCATGAGTTCAAGGTCAGCCTAGCAAGTTTCTAGAAGCAGTTTCATTCTTCCCTGCTTTTATCTGACTCTACTGTTTCCAGCATGAGACTCTTAGGCAGAAGTCACAAGTGAGCCTAACTGGCTTCTGCTCCATCAGGTGTCTGTTGGACCCACAGAGTTACATGGAACTCGTTAGTCTCAGAATAAAGTCTGAGTCTGCTCCCCAGTGGCACAGCTCTGAAAACAAATGGGTTTATGGGAGGTGAGCCTAGTAGATGAAAGACGTACAAGCCAGCCATGGTGACACAGGTCTTTAATCCCCGCAGCTAGGGAGGTGAAGGCAGCAGGATCGCAAGTTCAAGACCAGAGGCAGCGTGTGTAATTTAGCAAGACCTTACCTCAAAATACAAAGTAAAAAATGGGCTGGGGCTGGGGCTCAATGGTTGAGTGCTTGGAAAAAGCATACCTGAGATCCTGGGTTCAACTCCCCAGTACCAAAAAAAAAAAAAAAAAAAAAAAATCAGGTCATCTCTGCTGCTTTCCAATTCACTGAATGTTGTCCATCTCCCAGCGTTTAAAATAAGGGATGAAGCAGCATGTGAGGATTTAACCTACCTGCTGAGTACCCACCTTTTCTCAGTATTAGAAGCCTTTCCAGGAATATCAGCAAAAACAGACTTAAGGAACAAACAGACTTAATTACATAAAAATTTAACTTTTTCTTACATTTGTTGTGTTGTTATTAGGTGCCATCAAGTACGGTTCAACTCATAGCGACCCTATGTACAACTGAATGAAACACTGCCCAATTCTGTGCCAGGCACATGATCTTCTTTATGTTTAAACCCTTTGTTGTAGACATTGTGTCAATCCATCTAGTTGAGGGTCTTCCTTTTTTTCATTAACCTGCCACTCTCCCAAACATGATGTCCTTCTCCAGGGTTGGTCCCTCCTGACAACATGTCCAGTCTAGCCATCCTAGCTTCCAAGGAGCACTCTGACTAGTCTTCTTCCAGGACAGATCTGTTGGTTCTTTTGGCAATCCATGGTATATTCAATATTCGTCTGCAGCACCATAATTCAAAAGCATCAGTTCTTCTTCTGTCTCCCTTATTCAATGTCCAGCTTTCACAACCATATAATGTAACTGAAAATACTATGGCATGAGTCAGGCGCACCTTCATCTTCAATGTGACATCTTTACTTTTCACTGCTTTAAAGAGGTCTTTTGCAACAGCTTTTCCCAGTGCAATGTGTCTTTTGATTTCCTGATTGTTATTTCCATGGGTGTTGATTATAGAACTAAGTAAAGCAAAATCTTGGACTACCTTAATCTTTTCTCCATTTATCATGAAGCTGCCTACTGACCCAGTTATAAGGACTTTCGTTTTGCTGATGTTGAGGCACAATCCATACTGAAGGCTGAGTTTTTTGATCTGCGTCAGTTGGTGATTATTAGGAGCCATCAAGTCAAGTCCCACTCATAGTGACCCTCATAGGGGTTTCAGTGGCTGATTGTTTAAGGATCATTTCACGAGTGGGTTGTTATATTCTTCTCCCATTTTTTCACTGCTGGGGATCAAACCCAGGGCCTCAGAGAACATAGAGTAGCGCTTTACCAACTAAACTAAAAGTTTCAAATCCTCTTCACTTTCAACAAGCAGAGTTGTGTCATCTGCATAACGCAAGTTGTTAATAGTCGTTCTCCAATCAAGATGCCGGGTTCTTCTTCATGAAGTCCAGCATCTCAGATTATTTACTCAGCATAGAGATTGAAGAGGTACAGTGAAAAGATGCAGCCCTGACGCACACCTTTCTTGACTGTAAACCAGGCAGTGTTTCCTGGTTCTGTTCAAATGACTGCCTCCTCTTCCATGTACAGATTCTTCATGACTACAATTAAGTGCTCTGGTATTCCCATTATTTGCAATGTTATCCATGATTTATTGTGATCCACATAGTCAAATGCCTTTGCATAGTCAATAAAACATAGGCATCTTCCTGGTATTCTCTCGTTTTGGCTAATATTCGTCTGACATCAGCAATGATGACCCTGTCAGTCCCCTGTTTACATACTGCTGCAGTCACTTTTGAATGATCTTTAGTAACATTTTCCTGATATCTTTGCACATGTCATTATGATATTTGATCTTGTCTTCTTGAGTTGCCTTTGTAAATCTTATGTTTAGTTCTTTAGCTTCATCATGTCTTCCGTCAAGGGAAAGTTTCAGAGTCTCTCTTGACATGTAATTTGGTCTTCTTTTTTTGGTGTCTTAATAACTTTTTTCTTTTCTCATGAATGATGTCTTTGATGTCATACCACAGCTCGTCTGGTCATTGATCATTAGTGTCTAATACATCAAACCTGTTCTTGAGGTTGTCTCTGAACTCGGGTGGAATATACTCAAGTATATTTAGAATAAGTTAAAAGATGAAGAAAAATAACTACACCCTATGTCCATTATCCCCCATTTGTCTGTCAGTTTGTCATGCTGTGGGAGCTTGTGTGTTGCTGTTATGCTGCAAGCTATGCCACCAGTATTTCAGATACCAATAGGGCCACCCATGGTGGACAGATTTTAGCTGAGCTTGCAGACAAAGATAGACTAGGGAGAAGGACCCACTCCCAAAACAATTAGCCATTGAAAACCATGAATAGCAGAGAAGCACTGTCAAATAGAGTGCCAGAAAATGAGCCCCCCAGGCTGGAAGGCATTCAAGAAATGACTGGGGAAGAGTTGCCTCCTCAAAGTAGAGTCGACCTTAATGATGAGAATGAAGTCCCTGAGGCTTCCTTTTGCTGATATGGCACGACTCAAAATGAGAAGAAATATAGTGTCTGCAACAGTGGACTCAAAGACTAAAAAGATCATGTGCATGACACAGTGTTGGGTAATGTTTCCTTCCGCTGTACTAAGGCTTACTATGAGTCAGATCTGACTCCACAGCTTCTAACAATATGTACCCTTAATACATAAAGAGCTCCTAAAACAAAACACTAATGTACACATAGCAATAACAAGTGGTGAACAAATGTGAAGGAAACATAAAATAAATAAAACATACCACCAGTAAGCATGTGAAGCAAGTTCAGCCTCAGAAATGAAGAATTATGAATTTTTTAAATAATATACTTTTTGTTACCCATAAAATTGATCATTTATGAGCCAAGTGTGGTGGCACAGGCCTGTAATCCCACTGACTTAGAAGGCAGAGGCAGGAGGATCACAAGTTTGAGACCCGAGGCAGTCTGCGAAATTTAGCGAGACCTTGTCTCACAAAGTAAAAAAGTGGGCTGCAGGTGCAGCTCAGTGGTACAGCACTTGCAAAGCATGCAAGTGGGAGGCCCTGGGTTCAACCCCCAGTACCACAAAAAAAAAAAATTACAAGAGTGAGAAAATATTCAGTCTTTATGTGGTTCTACGACTACATCCCACACTGCTAATGGGACTATAAGTTGGCACAGCCTTCCTGGGAACAGTCTGGTGGTATTTGCCAAGCACCTTGAAAAATGTGCACCCCATTTGACCCTGCATCCCTGCTTCTTGGAATTTATCTTGAAGGAGAGGGGCAAGAATGTCAAGAAGTACACTTGAATGTATGTGGCTATTAACAAAAAAATACTGCAAAGACCCTGGATATTCATAAATATGGAAGAAGTCAGATAAATCATGATGTATTTGTACCAATGTAGGTATCTCACATGATGCTGCAGAATATTGCCAGGGGTGTTAATAATGATTTTCATTTTGTTGGGTTTTAAAAATCGTATACTTTATTTTTTGTTGCACTAGGGATGGGACCCCAGGCCTCATGCATGCTAGGCAAGCACGCTACCATTGAATTATACCCCCAGCCCTTGTTTTGTTTTTTGATACTTTTATTAGGATATATTTCATATGCTGTAAAACTTACCCTTATAATAGATGGGAGAAAATGAAGCTCACAAAATGGCATCACAGTGGGGTCCAAATTTTTGCAATAATGAAAACTTAATATTACTTTTTGTAATAATGAGAACAGAGGAGACATACAGGAGAGGTCTGCCTAAATGTTAATAGCAGTTACATCTGGGTGGTGAGATTATGGGTGCTTTGTTTTTTGTTTTTGCCTACGTATGTTTTCTAATATTTCTCTAGGAAATATCATTTATTTTTGTATGAAAGAAAAAATTACAAGAGAAGCTCGGGGTGCTGTGTTTCTGAGCCCTTTGGGGAAGGGTGCAGGCTATGCCCCTAAACGTGGCCATCATGTCTCCTTTTTTGGGTCCCTTTGCCACTTCCTGAATCATGTTGGACACTTCAACAGCACAAACTTCTTGGAGTTCATTGCTTATGTGCCATTTCTGACCTCTGTATGTTTGCTTGCCCAGGCCCCTCTCTCCCTGGAGTGTCCTTGCCCTTTGCCTGGCCCACTCCCATGCCACCGCCTCAAGGAAGTTTGCTCTGAGCCCCTCACCTGCACTGGGTCCTTCCTGGACATCTGTCTTCCCTATGTGCACATCTGTTTCCTCATGCTACCTGGACTTTGTTTTCCCCAGTGGTTTGACTTTGGAGAACTCAGAGAAGTAACTCCTTTTTTCTTTTGTTTTGTTTTTATTGGATTGTTTTGTTTTGTTTTGTTTTGTTTTGTTTTTTGAGACAGAGCCTCTCTGTGTGAAGCCCAGGCTAGCCGTAAACTCAAATTGATCCTCCCTCTTCAGCTTCCCAAGTGCTGGGATTACAGTTGTGAACCACTACTCCCAGCTTCTTTTTTATTTTTTAAATCCATGTCCAGAGTTTAATGTCTCCTAGAATCTGGCTCCTCTGTTCACCTTTCATTGAAACCCTGGAGGAGATGAGAATTATCACAAAAATCACAATACTCAGTGATGTCTAGGGATTTTCTTTCTTTGGGGGGAGGAGGGGATTGAACCCAGGGCCTTGCACATACTTTGCAAGTGCTCTGTCACTGGGCTGTACCCCCAGCCCATTTATTTTTTATTCTTTGAGACAGGGTATTGCTAAATTATACAGGCTGCCTCTGGCCTCAAACTCATAACCCTCCTGGCTCCACCTCCCGAGCTACAGGGAGTTGCTGGTATTACAGGTGTGCACCACCACACCTAGCAGTCAGTCAGTCAGTCAGTCTTTCTTTCTCTTTCTTCCCTTCTTTCCTTCCCTCCTTCCCTCCCTTCTTTCCTTCCTTCCTTTCTTTCACAGAGTCTCACTGTGTTGTCTTGAACTGCTGGACACAAGAGATCCTCCTGCCTCTACACCACTGTAGTCCAGTGGTGTTCTTTACCCAACTGTTAAGTGCACAGTATATTTCTTTTCCTTAAAAGTAATAAAAACTGGGTGTGGCGGTATATGCCTGTAATTCCAGCACTTGGGACACAGAAGCTGGAGGATCACTTGAGCTCAGGAGCTGGAGTCCAGCCTGACAACATGTCAGGACCCCATCTCAAAAAAGCAGCAACAAAGAAGTAAAGACAAATTTGAAAACTGAAGAGAGGGAAAAGAAAGTAAGCCTCCTTTTGACACCCTTAGGGTATTCTTTTGTCTGAGAGGACTTAGGAGTTGAGGAGTTTGAGCGAGAGTAACAGTCCTCAGACTCCATGGGTAGATACACCCCAAGCCTCGTGTGCCATTTCCCGGGGCCCACAGCCCACCACTCCCCAATGGTAGCCCAGGAGGAGGCTCTTTACCTGTGGGTATTTGGAGGGAGGGCCTCACCTTGGGAACAGCAGCTTTAGGGCTGGTGCTCTGTTGGATGGGGCCGGCTCCTGTCCTGTCTTTGTGGAGGCTTGACTTTACCATCTGCACAAAGCCAGGTTTCCTCCTCTGCATTTTACTGCCCCCTTTACAGTAGGCTGGGCCCCCTCCTCTGTGGCCTGTACCTGCTTCCTTTGAGACATCCACCATTAGTGCCTAATTAATCCCAAGTAAAGGAGCTATGGGCTGGCATTTAGCTCAGTTGGTAGAGCTCCACTGTATAGTCTCTGACGTCCTGGGTTCAATTCCCAGCACCACCAAAATGGGAGAAGGACATGGCAATCCACTCCCAAGGTAATCCCAAAACAACCAGCCATTGAAAACCCTATGAGGAGCCGCACGCAAAGCCACACACCTATAA
>VMDO01004086.1:98512-131201 GCA_007922755.1 Pedetes capensis
GGGGGGGGGGGGGGAGAGAGATAAAGAGAAGGAAAGAAAGAGAGAAAGAAAGAAAGAAGAAAAGGAAAGAAAGAAAGAAAACTCTATGAGGGTTGCTGTGAGTCGGACATGATTTGACAGCACCTAACAACAATAACAAAGGAGCTGTGGTTCTTTGTCACTGGAGAGGAGGTGGCAGCAGCAGGAGGAACAGCAGCATCAGCTGTGTGACACATCCTCCTTTTCAGAGACTCAGAACAGGCTGGGTTAGTGTTAGGAAAGTCGCCAACTTACTCAGTGAGAAAAGGTCTTTTCTGTCTTGTCTAGAGCTGAGAATGAAGCGGAGAGCATCAGACAGAGGAGCTGGGGAAACGTCAGCGAGGGCGAAGGCTCTAGGGAGTGGGATTTCCGGAAGTAACGCAAAGAGGGCCGGACCATTCATCCTTGGTAAGACTCTGACTGCCAGGGGCGGAGCGGTGCTGGGGGCAGAGGAGGCCACGAGGGCTCACAGAGTTTGACCTACAGGCAACAGAGTGCAGCCATGCAGGGGCCTGACCAGTCTTTAACCTGGTCCCACACTTCATCACTTCAAATCAGTGGAAAACCTGGGCCTTCAATCACTCTGTACTAATGGTTGTCTATTTTGTTATAGCCAGACCAGCTTTAGGTCAGTCTTAGCTGTGAGCTAGACTTTGTCTCTTCCCCCAGAGAATCCTGTATGAACCCCCAGAATGTCGGCGTGCCCATGAGAAGCCCACCGCTGCATTAGAACCTAAGACCCATCACTTAAGGCACTACTTTGACCATTCTCAAATGGCCTGGTTAATTTCAGAGAGACTTATATAGCGCTTCTTATTAAAGAAGCATGGAAATCCAGTAGATTTGGGCATTCCCAGTAGGACAGAGGAGCAGCAGGGCTTTCCACGTGATGTCTGAGGCCCAGCAAGTCCATATTGCTCTTGCTCAGCATCACAGCTGGTGTGGGTGCTGAGGTCCCAGGCTGACCTGGCACCAGAGGCTGGGTGTGACTCTTTCTTTGAGATGGCATTTTGGACAGGATAGTTCCAGCTTCAGACATTGAGCAGATAATTAATGATGATGCCTACTATGTGCCAGGTTTGTGCTGTGTGCCAGGGATGCAGCAGTGATAAAGACAGATAAGTTTTTGCCCTCATGGAACTTAACATTCACGTTTGAAAAGAAGTAGTACATAAGATCGATCTTCACTACGTGCCTTGATGGAAGTAAGCAAGATAGTGAGAAGGGCTTGTAGGGAGTGCAGCCAAAAAGGGTCTCTACGAGGAAGTGTCATCTGAGCTGACAGCCTGTGTGACAAGGAGTAGCTCTGGGAAAAGCAGGAGGAATAGCAAGCACAGAGCCCAGGGAAGGAAAGGCATACTGTGGCAGGAATTAGGAGCCTGCGGGGCAGCAGACTTAGAAAGGCAGTCAGGAACGAGTCACCAAGGCCTTGGAGGCCAAAGGAAGGAGTTGGGGGCTGTATAGTGAGAGCAGCAGAGCACTGTTGAGGGTTTTTTGCAGAGCATTGACACTACGACACCATCTGATTTCTGCTCCAAAAGCTCATGCAGATGTTGTCATGGGATAGTGAGCACTGTGTGTCTCCAGAAGTCCCAAAAGCTCACCCTTGAGCAGGGCCAAGCAGCTATGTCAGCATCACCAGGGGGCCGTTAAAGCTGTAGTGTCCTGGATCATTGGCTGGAGTGGATGAGTCAGAGGAGCAGGTGGCAGCCTAGGATCTCTTTTTTTCATATATTTGCCCCAGAAATTCAGCATAGATGCAGAGTTTTAAAACTCTTTTTGAGGAATGTGCCAGCAAAAGTCAGGTGTATCTCGGGCACCCTCTCATACAAGCCTCTCTCCACGTTTTGGGAGGGGAGACTGTGAGAAAGCTCTACCAAGAGACTGGGGTGGGCCAACCCGGGGGGTGTGAACTATGGTACCCTCCTAAGAAGAAGATCTAGTCACAAGACCACATGGTGACATAGGGCTGTGATAGACGGGGCTCCTGAAAAGTAAGCCAGTGGCCTTCTGTGCCATAGGTCCCCGACTGGGCAACTCACCGGTGCCGAGCATTGTGCAGTGTTTGGCAAGGAAAGATGGCACAGATGACTTCTATCAGCTGAAGGTAAGTGAAGCTCAGGGTAGGCCCTTGGGACCCAGGGCCTGTTCAGGGGTCTGCTCCTCCCTCTTCTCCACCTTCACACCTCCATCACTCGTGAGCAAGAGTAGCACCTTTTCCTCCGGTAATGCAATCAGGTTCACACAGTCTTGCTCAGAACAACTCCTGATTTAGAGCTTTATCTGTGCATAAATTACATGGTTGTCACATTAAGAAAAACAACTTCCCTCCATATATTTGTGTGTGAGTTGTGCATGAGGATAGAAAGCAAACCCCTTCCCTCCCCAGTTCCAGCTGTTCTGCTGTGTAAAAGAAGGCCTTTGGTCTTGCTTTTCTTTTTGTGCTTCCCTGAAGATCCTCACCCTTGAGGAGAGGGGTGAGCAGGGCATAGAGAGCCAAGAGGAGAGGCAGGGCAAGATGCTGCTGCACACCGAGTACTCTCTGCTCTCCCTGCTGCACACGCAGGACGGCGTGGTGCACCACCACGGGCTCTTCCAGGTGAGTGGCCTGTCCTCCCTTCCACCTCACCCCTGGCTGGTGTTGTTGGGGCCACATCCATCCTGTGCATAGATCCCAACACAGGACCCCCTGGTATCCCCACCCTGCTGGCTGTGTCAGGACCTGGCGAGGTCAGCCTGAGGTAAGACTGGGTCCACGCCAGCTGCTATAGTGCTCCATCGCACCCGTCTCAACCTAGCAGGGATGCGCACAGTTGGCATCTTACAGTAGCCAGACTTTCTTTGAAGGGCTGCCTTTTTTTTTGTTTGGCTTTTGTTTGTTTGTTTGTGAAAGGATCTCACTAGTAGCTCCTGCTGGCCTAGAACTCACTGTTTATACCAGGCTGGCCTTGAACTTGTGGTGATTCTCCTGCCTCTGCTTCTGCCTTCCAAGTGCTGAGATTACAGGCGTGCACCGCCATGCCTGGCCTAAAGGACTGCTTTTCTGAGAAAAAAAGGAAAGCAGGAAGTCATTCAAGACACCTGTACTCTTTCCAACTGCTGCATTGTCAGGGATTGGCCAGACTGGGGTGGAACAAAGGGCAGTGAGAAGAATTGGCATTGGAGGTCACCTGAGATTGATTGCCACAGTTGTTTTTGGTACCCACAGTCCTTTTGCCTGCCCAGACATTTTAGTTTGTTCAGCAGATATGCTTGAACTCCTGTTTTGTGACCTCAGGCAAGTCATTTCAGGTCTCTGAGCCTCAGACTCTCCATCTGTAGAATGGAGAGGATGGTGATGGCGCCTCCCTCAAAGGCAGCCAGGAAGCTGAGGCAGTATGGACAGCTCCGCCAGGCTGTTACATGCTCCTCATCATTACTGTTTCAGACAATAAAAACTCCTTGTCAGCTAGATTTCCTGACATAAAACAAATGGAAAATGCCTCCCACACTCCCATCCACACTCTGTCAAGGTCTTCAATTTGCAGTTAGAGGCAATTTGGAATAACATTAAGCAACTCCAAAAATCAGAGCATTTCCTTTAAATGTGAAATAAAGTTGAAGGTAGTTGTGATCTCTTAGTATCTCATCTCTAGCAGCTTCAAATATTTGCCCTTGGTTTACATCCTTTTGGATAAGAGAACCTATGTGATCAAAAGTATTTCTAGTGCATCCTCTGTGTGCCAGATCCTGAGCCAGGGCCTCTGGGGAGAGCAAATCAGAAGTAATATCCTTCTTTTAAGGTGAAACCTGTCAGGTAACCGGTCTTCTGGGAGTCTACCAGAGAACTTGATCAGTCTGCTGGGGATAACTAAAGGCCTCCTCTATCTGGGACAATCAAAGTCTTCAAGTTGCACCTATCTTTTTTTTATTATTTTATTTTATTTTATTTATTTATTTGCACTTGGAACACCTTGCAGCCAGCACAGTGGTCTAGGGCTATAGCCACAGTGTCGGGATCGGTACCCACCTACTGAGCACTGGCTGCAGCAGGCCCTGTGCACTGGACTTGTCATCACTTTGAGTTCTCAACACCCAGGGAGGAAGGAATTGCTATCTATCTTCTACAGATGAGGAACTAGAGACTCCAAGAGGGTGATAAAACTATCCTAGGTCCCACAGCTGAGAGGAGGTGGAGCTTGGGCCAGAGCTACACTCTTAGCAGTGATTATGGGAGCACTGTGGCCACCAAGAAAGCTTCTTTCTGGGACACACAGAACCCTGTGCCACATTTGGAGCCTTCCAGAAAGGACCTCTCTTTAGCTTTCACCATCTTGGACATTGGGTGGAAGTGACATTGGTGCTGGCTAGAATCTGGGAATGCTAGGAAAGAATATGCCCCAGAGCCCAGTTTGGCTGCCTCTGCACTGGGTTAAGAGGGCCAGGTGGCTTTAATGCCCAGCCCTGACCCTAGTCATTTGCATTATGGTCAAGGCATGAAACCTTAAGTTGAGATGTGTTAACCTCAGCCCCCTGGGCCTGCCTCTTGGCCTGGGGGAAGCTGAGCAATGCTGCACACTGCCCCCAGCAGCTGCCCAGCCTGTCTTCCACCCCACCTGTCCTTGTGGGCTTGGTCTAGGCTCTCTCATTAGTTTGAGTAGCCACCTCCAGAGGCAGGGTCAGATGGAGGTGAGCCAAGCTTGCCAGGTCCACAGCCAAGCCCCAGTGTCCCCTTGCCTCCCAGGACCGCACCTGTGAAGTGGTCGAGGATACAGAATCCAGCCGAGTGGTTAAGAAAATGAAGAAGCGCATCTGCCTCGTCCTGGACTGCCTCTGTGCGCATGATTTCAGCGATAAGACTGCTGACTTGATCAACCTGCAGCACTACGTCATCAAGGAAAAGAGGCTCAGTGAGCGGGAGACTGTGGTCATCTTCTATGACGTGGTCCGAGTGGTGGAGGCCCTCCACCAGGTGAGGCCCTCCCCACACACAGACTGTGGCTCCCTTGTGTCCCATCCTTGGAGCCACCAAGGCCCCACATGCTAGAGAAAGCTACTGTTCTTGCTGCTGTGTAGCAGAAAGCAGCTCTGTCCTGCCCTCACCTAGGTCTGCTTTGCAGGTAGGAGTATCTAAAGAAAAGTGGCTGAATGACCAGTGCCCTAGGTGAAGCACAGAGCTGCAGGCCCCAGCCATGTTCCCAGTGAGGGCTGCCAGGGCAGCCAAGCAGAGCCCCACATGGTCATTCCCCATAGCCTCCCACCCTGGGGCCAGCTGTAGTCTATCCTCCTGGTGGCCACAGCCCATCTGAGCTCTTTATGGGATTGAGGTATCAGGCACCCCAAGGTAAGGCACAGAAAAGCTTGAGCTTCTTCCAGGCGCACAACTTCTATGGGCTGAGCCTGTAATAGTTACAGAATCAAGGCTGCTCATCTTTGGCCCCAAGACCCAGGCTAGAGAGTTTGTTTTTGTCGGTAGATGGTTGATGGAGGGGAAGGGGGAAGAGACTTTCCTCATAAGCTACTGCCCTGAGGGGAGAAGGAGCTGAGGAAACTGCTGCAGGTAGGCAGCATCTCACTGGCTTCAGATGCATGCTTAATGAAGCCAGGTAGTCATAGCCTAGGATGTTCCTGCCTTCCCAGACACCTGGAGAGCACACATCTTATAGTTTGGCCCCACCCCACCTCTCACTTTCATTGTGCAAACCATCTGCCCGTTGGTTTTCAGAAAAACATTGTGCACAGAGACCTGAAGCTTGGGAACATGGTGCTCAATAAAAGGTAAGACTGTTTCTTCTCCCACGCTATAACCTGGGAGTTGGGACAGGCTGTGCCCTGCTGCTGCCTAGTGCTCTGCAGCCTCCCATGAGGATTCTGACTCAAAACAGCCCAGAATTCGAGAGCTCTAGAGCAGGATGCCTCCTTCTGTCTCACAAGAATATGGGAATATGGCTCTTCCTGAGACTGGGAGTGTATAGTCACAGAAAGGGGACTCTGGAAAGGATTTTGGTAGCCTCTCTGGCCTATTCATTTTCATACCTGGCTGTAGTGGGTGCTCAGTAAATGACTACAAAAAGGGATGATTGGGTAGAGGAATGAGCACACCAGAACCTTGCCACGGGTTGAGCTCCTCAGGACACAGAGCTCAGGGTGCAGGCAGGGGCCTGAGTGCACAGTGCTCTCTGGGAGGAGGTGGAATGGGGCCAGGGGAGAAGCTGAACTGTAGTGAAGACACTGCAGGGTGTCAGCTTGAAAAGCGTAGGAGGAGGGTGGCCCTTCACACATCCCAGATCAAGGCAAGGGGGCATGGCTGTTGTGCCCACACAGCCACCAGTCACTGGATGCATCTCTCCCTAGAGAGGGCCATAGCCTTGGGCAAAGCAGCTTCTTTGGGCCTTAGGGGCCACCTGGAGAGGGACATAACTGTGAGTAGGTGGCATCCAGCATTCCCAGCATCAAGGGAGTACCTTGGTCATGGAGGCGATCTGGACAGTCTACCCCAGCATCCTCACGCAGATCACTGCCTCACGCCATCACCCCACCCTGACAGAGGACTCAGGCCCCTTCAGAGTGGTCGGGAGCAGTGGTAGAAGGGGCATTCGCCATTCAGGGGGCCAGAACCAACAGGAGGAGGGACTGCTATGTGAACTGCCACAGTTCTAAAGATGCAAGGCTAAGGAGGGCACACCTCCCTCACCTGCTCTCCTGGGCCTCCCTCCCTCACCTCTCATCTGCAGGTGAATTGGAAGGTTTATAAATGATTTGTTGCATGACAGGGTCAGCCCAGCCCAGGAGGAGCCCTGGGCCCACTGTCTCTTTAAAGTGGCCAAAGCCACAGTGGTCAGAGGAAAAGAAACTGCAGGGAGGTGGGCCTTTGGGGAGGTGGGGGCACCAGGCTGAGAAACTCCAGCCCCACAAGCCATTGGGAGATGCTGTGCACCCGAGTGGCTAAGCTGTCCCCACCCTCCACCCACTCCCCATGGTGCTGGGCCTGCAGACCAGATTTCTGGGTCTCCATCCCTACCTACCGTGGAGCTTGCCATCTGATGGACTGCTGTATTGAGGAGAAGCATACAGAGAGCTGGGCGTGTATGGGGGGGTAGGGCATCTGCCAGCCGAAACAATTCATGAAGGATGAGTAAGATTTGCCAGCAAGAGAAAGTAAAGAGATGAGAACCTGACCCTGTCACACACTGCAGGGCAGAGGGAAGGAAACAGGAAATTCCAGGGCTGCTTGAACACCATCTGGCTAAGTGAGGAGTTAGGGAAAATGAAAGAGCAGGGCATGGGGCTTGGACCCGAGCTCACGGCCCAGTGCTCCCTCTTAGTTATCCCAGAGACCGTGAGACTCTGTTGGTTATTGACTCGCTGAGTGCATTCATTCATGTACTGAGGTACCAGCACTGCTTTGAGCTTCCATTCCCTTGTCCGTGGAAAAGGAGGTGATTCTCCCCACTCCTGGAAAGATTGGCCTAAAACACAAATAAGTGGACATGAATCTTCCTCATGGGGTTGGGCCCATCCTAAGCACACCCCTGGTGCTAATCTTGCAAGGTCTGGGGGTGCCTATGGCTGAGAGACAGGAGAACAGGGCCATGTGCTCACTTCCCTCAGGAGATGGGGCCTACTGTGTGTGGAATAGCACCTAGGATGAGAGCCCAGCACTTCCCCCAGCCCCGGCTCTGAGTTGAAAGAGGAGGGCAGATGTTGGAAAGCCTGGGCCAGCCCAGCCCTGAGCTGTAGAGTGTATTGTCTTAGAGAGGGAGACGTGGCAGCACACGTCTGCACTTCTAGCACTCATCTCGAAGCCAGCCTGGGCTACATAGCAAGTTCCTGAACAGTCTGGGATGTAGGTCAAGACCCTGTCTCAAAACAAAAACAAAACAAAACAAAAACCACAAGAGGCGCACTAGGGTCCTACCCTGTACAGTCATTGTCCTGCTATGGACCACAGGCTCACTGTTCACAAAGAGAGGTTTTTTGGGGTTTTTTGTTTTGTTTTGTTTTGGGGGGAGGTTGTTTTGTTTTGTTGTGGTACTTGGAATTCAAACCAGAGCTTCACACATACTTTGCAAGTGTTCTATCACCAAGCTGCACCCCCAGCCTATTTTTCACCTCTTTTATCTTGAGACAGGGTCTACTAAATTATGCAGGCTGCCTCTGGCCTCAAACTCACAATCCTCCTGCCTCCACCTTCCTAGTTGATGGATTATAGGCCTGAGCCACTGCACCTGGCTGAGAGGGTGTATTTTTGAGCATGTAAGTCCATCTGGCTGCAGAGCCCTGTGCTCTCAAGCTGAACTGAGGAGGTCAGGCCTCACAGCAGCCATTGGCTCTAAACGAGCATCCCAAGGGTTGCCGTGGAAACAGAGTTGCTGCCTGCTCACCACTCTGGCACGCAGGGGCTCTTTTTGTTGCTGGTGGGTTTACTTTAGCTCTCACTTCTTCCACGCCCTGGGTTCCGGGAATGCAGTCAGGAGGCTGCACTTCTGGAGCCGACTAGTGTAGCTCTAGCAGCACAGCTGTGTGTGTCCGTGTGACCCTCAAGCCTCAAAGCACCACACTTCACTCCCACCCTGTGTGGAGGCTGCACTTCCCTAATCCAATAATCCGCTTTTCTGTCTCATAGAGGTTCTAGCCGCCTTGCACTTAAGTGCCTTGCTCGCCAGAAAGGGCAGGGGACTGTGATTTGGGAGCCCCGCATGTTCCAAATATGTCCTCTGCACATCCTTCCCCTCTGGGGCCTCGCTTTCGCCCTCATTCAGTCTAGGGTCGACCTGCATCCTCTTCCCACCCATCTTGCCAGGCCCTCAGTGCAGCCAGAGAGGGAGGCAGACAAGCGGGCCCGAGAAGAGAGCTGGGAAAAGGGCTTATGGGGCAGCAGCAAGGACAAGTTCAGTTCACCCTGCTTTGGGTGAGAGGAAAGGGCTGGAATCTGAAGCCCCCTTGGGGTTGTGCGAGGCTGGTTGTGGGTTCCTCTTCCTCCCTCCTGGCTCTCTGGTGGGCAAGTTGCATACTGATTCCTAGAAAAAGAGAAGCGGACTATGGTAGCCCAGGGGCCATAGCTGAGGCGTGACTCACCCAGAGCAGCTCCTGCTGACGCACATCGCCACTGCCTCCCCTCACTGCCCAAGCCCTCCACCAGCAGGGCACTAGGTGCCACCCTGCTGATGTGGGCGGTGGTGCCAGGGCAGGGGAGCATTGCCAAGCTCCAGGAGGTCTCCAGGGCTGACCATGTCACTTCCTGTGGGAAAGACTCCCAGCGCCTTGGCAGCAGAGCAGCAGGCAGAATTGGAAGTCCTGCCAGCAGAGTTGATTTGAAAGCTCAGCCACACCAGCACGTGTGTTCCAGGGCCTGTTGTCACCCACCTCAAAGACCATTCTTTCCTGGAATCTCAGAGTGCCCTCCATGGGCCATCTGCTTACCTTGGCTCTGGTATTTTCCATTTCACAGATGAGGAAATTGATGTTTAGCAAGAGATTCATATAGCAAGGAACCGGCAAGGCCAAGACTAGCCCCTAGTCTGAGTCCCAAGCCCACCATCCCTTCCCCAGAGTCAGTCTCCTCCCAGTGTCACAAGACTCAGAGACCCCAGGATGCATCTGTGGCTGCGTTGGCCAGGGAAGAAAACAGTGCTGCTCTGTGGGAAACTTCCAGACCAGAGGCCTGAGGAGTCCCATTCTGGGACAGTGACCTAGGAGGGTCACAGGTGGAGCAGCAGCTTCTTGGTGTGTGTATGACTCTTGCTGAAACCCTGTGCATGTACTCTCAGGCTCTAGTTGCCCCACTGGCTACCAGGAAGATTTCTAGAGGGTGGCCTGTGTGAAAGCTACAGTCCATGTTTCCGTGGGGAATGCAGAGGACAGGCTGGTCATTGTTTTGCACGAAGCCCTCTGCCAGCAGAATTCCCTGAGAAAGTTAAAGGGCTCTCAGTGCCTCCTGGACTCAGCCCCAGGGGGAAATCCACCCTCAGCCACACACCCGTCTCCTCTGCCTCCAAGCCAGACCTTCTCCCCAGCCTGGAAGGTGACTTTATTCCAGCAGCAGGCAGCCCCAGGCCCCTTGTGTAGCTCCCCTCGATGCCATGCCCAGCCAGCTGTCCCAGGCCAGGGCTGTTGTGTAGGAGGCACCCTCGCCCTGGCTATGGGTGGCATTCCTCTCTGGAGACTCCTTTCCATTACATTGGGAGCTTCCTAAAAAGGCTTAGAGCCCAAAAGCACCTGCCCTGAGTCCCTCAGAACTGGAGAACCTGGTTCTCTAGGTCAGGGCAGAGTCTGAAGCACAAGGCAAGGGATGACTCAGGCTTGATGGAACAAAAGGAAACGTCAGTTGGGGGCTGGGCACCGCCCAAGGGCACATCTGGGCTGCTATCAGCCCCAAGTTCAGGCCATGGGGTCTGACAGACCTGGGCCTGGGCCTTTCTCTTCTACTCACTAGCGGAGTGACCTTCAGCAAGTTCCTTCACTTCTGTGCCTTTGCTGCACTCTCTGAAGTGGGGCTGTGAGAAACTCTCCACCATAGGCTGTTGTGAGGAGTGAATGAGAACAGTCTGCTCCCTTAGTAACTGCTCAACTGACAATAACAGAGGATTGGCAAGAGGGGACCAAAGTGCCACCTGAGGTGGGCTCCAGAGCTAGTTGTAGATAACCTGAACTTTCCAGCTTGGTTATTTCCTCCAAAACAAACAGAGCCTCCCCACCTGCCTACCTAAGTTCCCCAAAGCATGTTTCTGCTGAGGGCCTTCCTGGGGAGTCCAGGCCCAGTCTGACTGAATGACCCCTCTGTGTCCACCTGCTCTACCCACGGGCACCACGTTCCTCATCTAGTGCCAATATGAGCAGCTCCCAGCCAGGCGCTGCTCCAGATGAGGAATAGCAGGAGGCCGCACTATAGGGTTCAAAAACTGTTGAGGACAGGGCTGGCATTGTAGCTTGGTGGAAGAATACTTGCCTACTATGTGAAGTGCCCTGCAGAAAACAAAGTCACCAGGATTGTCAGAACTAGACCAGCTTCTCATCCCAGTGTCTCATTCCTATGACTCAGTGGTGCCCTGCGAAATCTGTGCAGGACACCAGTGTGGCCGCAGTCCTGTTGCTCTGTAGCATCTGTCAGGCCAGAACCTCCCCACACAGCTAGGCTGGGTCCTAAGGAAGCCAGCCTGCTCCCTCCGTGGCAGACCATGTTTTCTGGAAGTGCTTACTGCTGAGCTTTTGCAAGACCCAGTCCTTTTCTGAAGAGACGAGAAGCCAGCTGCACAAAGCATTGTTAGCCCAGCCTTTCCAGGAGAACCCCAAGGTAGCAGAGCTGGCCCTGTGGCCTCACTAGCTCACAGTGCCCTCCAGCCCCGTTGTCAATTGGGGGTCCAGGGCCTTGAGGCAGTAGCTCTGAACTCAGAAAGGGCCAGTAAAGACCCAGGCTTGCCTGGGTGGGCCATCCCCCAGCAGTTGGGCTGCTGGCCACTCAGCTGTCCTACATCTGCACCAGGGTGTACAGCCTCTTCCCTGAAGGGGGAAGAAGGCCAAGGTTCTGTTTGCTCCTAAGAACGAAGGGTCTCATGTCATCCACTTTTTCCACTTACTGGCAGGAGTGATGCTACCCTGGAATTGCTCAGAGTTCCCCCATTCTCCCAGTGCCAGGATCTCCCATGCAGGCCCTGGCCTTTAGTAGGGTTTTAGAAACATGCAAGGACTGAGTTCAGGTGTGCGTATGCTCTAGGCTGCACTATGACAGCTGAGCTGCCACCCTTGCCTCCTGCACTGTTGGCCTGAGGACTGTAGGGATGGGGAATTGCTGGGAACGTACAGCTCGCTCTTCTCATCCCCTGTGCTGCACTCAACTGGATGCCAGCCGGCTCCAGGACCTGATCTCCTTGGACAGACCCAGGCCCCCAGAAAGGATGGGCTGTGCTGTGGGCAGAGGCCTTGTCTCTGTCTGGAGGATGCGGCATAGGACCAGTTTCCACACTTCACCAGGGCATTTGGAAACCTGCCTTAGGGCCAGGATCCCACGTGAGTCCCAGCCCTGCCTGGCCTGGGCCCTAGTTTGCTGGGCTCCTTCCCCAGGGGACACACATGGCTGCTCTGTTCCTCCTCTGCAGTGGCTGTGGGGCCTGGGGAGACAGGGAGGTGGAGCACTCAGTCTGTAGAGGAGCTCGGGGTCTACCCATTGGCCACTGCACAGTGCAGGGAGGGTCGATGTCACTCACCATTGCTGGACTTCCTTCCCAACACGTGTGAATGGGAGAACCAAATGAAATTTCTAGGTCACTTCCAATCTGGGATATCGTGCGAGGCTGTATGGGGGAAATCTCTGAGAGTTGTACAAATCCCTAAGCTGTCCCCTTGAGACTCGGCCAGGGCGCACGTTCACGGGAGGCCCTGCAACATGCAAGAAGTTAGAATGAACACATGGATTCCTGCTAGGTACCTTAGTAGGTGGCCAGAAAAGGATATGCGCCTGATTCTTCCAGTCCATAGGCAAGGAAGTGGAGAGGCTGCTTTGCCCTTGAGGAGAAGCCCTTTTGCTATTGTTCAGGATAGGGGGCTGGCCCAGCAGGGACACCTGGCTCTCCTCCTGTGCCCCCGGTTTGTTCACTCTCTGCCTCCTGTTCCCAGGACTCATCGGATAACCATCACCAACTTCTGCCTCGGGAAGCACCTCGTGAGCGAGGGAGACCTGCTGAAGGACCAGAGGGGGAGCCCTGCCTACATCAGTCCTGATGTGCTCAGTGGTATGGGGGAGGGGGCAGGGTGACATGCTCAGTGGTATGGGGGTGGGCAGGGTGTACACGGTCTGGCTCTGTGGCAGTGCACTCTCTGAATAGACAGCACCTGAGGGCAAGCCCTGGGCTAGGTATTGGGACTTCGCTGCGGCCCAAACCAGCACTGACCCTCCCTATGCAGAATCTTTGATCTAGTGGAGAAGGAAGACATACTGGTCACATCCATGCATGAGATTAGAGATAGGAGGGTAGGGGATGACATTTCCAGGAGAGCACATAAAGGCACTTGGAGACCTCTCAGGGAAATAACATCTGAGCTGCAGTCTTACCAACTAGGAACTCAGCCAGGTGTGGTAACACACACTTGTGATCCTAGCACTCGGGAGGTAGAGGCAGGAAGATCAAGAAGAGGTCCAGACCAGCCTGGGCTACACAGACCCTGACTCAAAAAACAAACAGATCAGGACAAGATGGTGCATGCCTGCAACCTCAGGGACCTGAGAGGCAAAGACAGAAGGAACACATGTTCAAGGCTAGAGGCAGCCTATGTAACTTATCGAGACCCTGACTCAAAATAATAAATAAAGGGGGTGTGGGTGCAGCTCAGTGGTAGAGGGCTTGCAAAGTATACACAAGGCCCTGGTATGTACAGGTGAGAAGCCAGAACTCCCTCCTACAGGGCTTTCCATATGCCAAGAATAGTGGTGCCAAGCCCCATGCCTGGGCATTTTGGTTGGAGTCCTACCACCTCTGCTACAGGCATCTGGGCACCACCCCCCATAATAGTCCCCAGCGCATCCCTGTAGGTGACAGGCCAGGAGGCTAAGGCAGGCTCCTCCCTCGCCCATGTTGGGGTGGGGGGTTCTGGGACTATCTGCCCATGGAAGGGGCTGGGTCTGGTCAGGCCCCTCCTTGGTAATACCTGCTGAGGGTTACTTCCGTGGACAGTCAGAACCTTTGGGGACCTATACTGTACAGTCTGTTGGCACACCAGACGGCACATCACAGGGACTGGCAGGACAAGGGCTTTAGAAGGCTTGAGTGGTTCTCACGTTCTGTCTTTGGGGGAGTGGGTCAGACAGCAACTAGGGGGGTGCTGTGCTGTTACCGATGGGCTTCCCTGAAAATGGGGGAGCAGCAGGGCTTTTACAGTCACCTGCTATGTGGCCTGGGGCAGGTGACACCCATGCACCTTACTGTCATTGAGTTGTGGAGGACAGTTACGAAGAAAGAGTTTCTTCCAGTGCTGTTGTGAAGTGGGGGTTCTGTGTCCACTCCCTTCTGTCCTATAGTATCTTAGGCTGTTTTCTGTTGCTGTGTCTACCTGAATGCTAAAGACTCGGGGATTATAAAGAGCAAAGGGTGGGCTGGTGTTTAGTTCAGTTGGTAGAGTGCTGCTCTGCACTCTGAGGGCCCGGGTTCCATCCCCAGCACCGCAAAAATGGGAGAAGGATCTGGCAATCCACTCCCGAAGCAATCCCAAAACAATCAGCCATTGAAAATCCTATGAGGAGCTGGGTGGAGTGGTGCACATCTGTAATCCCAGTGACTCAGGAGGCAGAGGCAGGAGGGTCACAAGTTTGAGACCAGAGGTAGTCTGACTAATTTAGTGAGACCCTGTCTCAAAAAAAAAAAAAAAAGGTAAAAAAATGGGCTGAGGGTGCAGCTCAGTGGTCCAGCACTTGCAAAGCATGCAAGCACGGGGCCCTGGGTTCAACCCACAGTACCGTAAAAAGAAGAAAGAAAGAAAAGAAAAGAAAAAAAGTAAACCCTATGAGGGTCTCTGTGCATTGGACCTGACTCAACAGCACCTAAAAACAACAACATCACTAATGTAATTAGGGAATTTGACTGAACAGCTTTATTCCTGTTCAAAGCAATTTTGAGGAAAAAAAAGAAGAAAAGTAATTCAGCTTATGGTTCTGGAGGCTGTGAGGTCCCAGATCAAGGGGCATGTTTGTGAGTTCCTCCTTGCTGGTGGCCCAGGGCATCACATGCTGAGAAGGTCATATAAGAGCCAGATCCAGACAGGTTTCTAACAGACCCACTCAAGAAAACCCAGCAACCCGTTAACCCAGCCTCATGGAGGAGAAATTTCAGTGAGCCTTGGTAGGGACATTCAGAGCATAGCACAGACAAGGAAGCTGGCACAGAGAGGTTCAAGTCTATGATGGGCCCTGAGGCTCGGCAGTGAGCACAGAAGAGACACTGCCTGTGTCAGAGAACTTCCCTTCTAGTAGGGGAGTAGGGAGTGATAGAGGCAAAGGAGGGTATCCTGGCAGATGGTGGCAAGTGCTGTGAAGAAAGCAGGCAGGCCGGGCGCAGTGGTGCACGCCTGTAATCCCAGTGGCTCGGGAGGCAGAGGCAGGAGGATTGCAAGTTCGAGACCAGAGGCAGTCTGTGTAATTTAGTGAGACCCTGTCTCAAAAACTAAAAAAATGGCCTGGGGTTGCAGCTCAGTGGTCCAACATTGCAGAGCATGCAGGCACGAGACCCTGGGTTCAAACCCCAGGACCCCCCCCCCCCAAAAAAAGAAAGAAAGCAGGCAAGACAAGGGGAGTGACCTGGGGGTGGCGGCCTTGTTCAGGGCTGGTTATCTGTTGCACAGACATTGTTGACTACCTGCTCTGTGAGCCACCCACTAGGTGGAGGCTTCAGGCCCAGGTCCCCGGGAGCAGGCAGGTGGGAAGGCCGCACATAGCCAAGTGCCATCCCTCCCCACATGGCCCTGCAAAGGGCAGCCGGGTCTCGTGGAGCAGGAGAGGGAAGACCTTGTGCGCAAGCCCAGAGGACGGTAGTAAGCTGGCTCTGGGAAGAAGCAAGCGGAGGTACCCCGCAGGTGGGATTTCAGGGATGTGGCTGCCCGGCTGAGGGGCTGTGTGCCCACAGCAGGGGCTTCATGAGCATTCCTTCCCACTGAGTGTGTGTGTCCTCTGTCCCCAGGCCGCCCATACCGGGGCAAGCCAAGCGACATGTGGGCCCTGGGTGTGGTGCTCTTCACCATGCTCTACGGCCAGTTCCCCTTCTACGACAGCATCCCACAGGAGCTCTTCCGCAAGATCAAGGCTGCTGAGTACACCATCCCCGAGTGAGTCCTGCCTCCCAGGATGCGGGGGCGGGGAGGCCGCTGGGTTGGGGGAGCACTGGAGCTCTGGGTCGCAGACTAGCCCTAGCCCCGTGCCACCCTGCTGAGCCCTTACCCTCACCTCTCTCCCTGGCTAGGGATGGGCGGGTCTCTGAGAACACCGTGTGTCTCATCCGGAAACTGCTAGTCCTTGACCCTCAGCAACGTTTGGCTGCTGGTGACGTCCTGGAGGCCCTCAGTGCCATCATCGCATCGTGGTAAGCGGGCTGGTGCTGGGCCACATGCACGGGGGCGCTCAGATGCTCAGCTGTCCTACGCAGCCTGGTTCTCTGGCCTGCAGCCAGCTGTCCACATTTTCCCAACGACAGGATTGGCAGGATGCAGGCGAGTGCGGGGCGGGTGAGTGCCCTGTGCCAGTCCCTGCAAACTGCAGGGTGGGGATTGCCTTACCAAGTTCTCACCCCAGCCTGTGAAGACAAATGTTCCCCTCTTTAGTGGACAAGAAGACAGAGGCTCAGAGAAGAAGTCAGCCATGTTAGGCGGGGCTGGCCCCCAGCCAGGGCCGCCTGACTCCAGCCAAGTATGGAGCAGTGGGGGCCTGGCCACTTTGGGGCTGCCTGGAGCCAGCCTGACCTGTGTGCCTCCCCTGTAGGCAGTCCCTGTCATCTCTGAGCGGGCCTTTGCAAGTGGTTCCTGACATCGATGACCAAATGAGCCATACAGACAGCTCCCAGGAGGTGAGTGGGGAGGGCAGGGCCAGGGGGCAGCTCCCTGCAGCCACAGGGCCTCCTGGACCTCACTCCCCAGTCCTTGCAGTCAGAAGCTGCCTGGGGCCTGCTTTGTGTCTGGCTCAGCTGGAGGTCCTGTGGCCTGAGATGGGCAGCTGAGGCGGGGACCAGCTCCTGGGAAGCCCCACAGTGAGGAGGCCCCATCTGGCCCACGGTCAGCTTCCTCTTCCTGCCCAAGTCACATCTCTCTGCCCCTCTGACTCACTGGGTGCTCTCTCGCCCTTCCTGCTTTTCATTTTTCAGATGATTCATTACCCTGGTTTTCTCTCCTCCCCATTCCTTGCACTGGTGATAGTGTTGGGCTTGGGTGGGGGCACAGAGACCTAAGTGCTAGGCCCCAGTTGGCAGGTGCTCTTAGGGCGCCCCCTAGAGGGCAGGCTCTTGACAGGGCTGCTGGGCCTCAGATAGCATAAGAACCTTCTTGAACTCCCTGGCCTACTTTGGAGCTCCACAGCAAGCAGTGGCAGGTAGGAAGGAGCAGGAGGGGCCTCCTGGCCCTTGAAAGAATTCCAGCCCTGCCCCAGCTCCCACCCTTTCTGGGGCTGCTGAGCAGCTAGCATAATCATTGGTAGCATGCACTGAGTGCCTGCCACCGGTCCATCTCATTCAGTCCTCCCTGCGGCCTCTGTGCTTATCCCCAATTTACCAATAGGGAAGCTGAGGTTCAGAGAAGTAAAATAATTTCCCCAAGGTCACCCACCTTTGAAGTAGAGGAGCTGAGCCTTGAACCCACCTCTGATTTCAAAGCCCTGCTTTCCTCTCTGATAACTAGTGCAGGGACTGACCACCACAGGGTTTCCGTTACTATCTGCCTACATGACAGGGAGCTCAGCTTGGGGCCCCATGTGTGGGGCTGAGTTAAAGAAAGGCTGAGCACCCCAGGCCTTGCTCTTACCCTTTGATGGTCATTGCCTCCCTCAGGGCTCCAGGAGCCTTTGTGGGGCGAGATGCCTGCCTCCCTCACAGGTGAGGAGGCTCATGGGCTCTCTTCGTAGTCAGAGAATTAGGAAGAGAGGGCTCTGGGTCAGACCAAGGGTCTGTGCTGCAGCTGAGGCCCACTATGGTGACAGTCACAGCAGCCAGAAGGTGAGGTCCAGTTGGTGGAGGCCTTTAGGACCCACGCTCAGCCCCTAGCCAGATGGAGTCCAAAGCATGGGGCCTGGGACCGCAGCCTCAAGCGTCAGCCTGCCCAGCCCTGGCTCCCCATTCTCGCTCCCTGCTGCTGTCTTCATCTCTGTCCCTCTGCCGCACAGGCGAAGGTGACGGAGGAATGTTCCCAGTACGAGTTTGAGAACTACATGCGGCAGCAGCTGCTGCTGGCCGAGGAAAAGAGCTCCATCCATGAGGCCCGGAGCTGGGTACCCAAGCGGCAGTTGGGCAGCGTGCCACCAGTGCGACGGCTGGGCCACGACGCGCAGCCCATGACCTCCTTGGACACGGCCATCCTGGCGCAGCGCTACCTGCGGAAATAGCACCCTCAGCCAGGGCATGAGTCCCAGCACCACTGCTCCCGCTCCACAGCCCAAGGCCCGGCTGTCAGGGCAGGTCCTGTCGTGCTGGACTCTCCCAGGTTGCAGTGGGGACAGGGCAGGGACAGGGACAGCCCAGGTCACACACCGGGTCAGTAGAGGTACCACGAAGCTACCTTTTGGAACGATTGCTTGATTGTTTGGTTTTTTAATCTGAGAAGCCTAGATAACTAATCTGCTTTTAATCAAGACATTTTAATCTACCTCTGTCTCTTTAACCATGCTGTCTCTGGACAGAGTGACAGGAGGAGGGAGCCCAGCTGGCGACCTGGCCTGGGGCTGCTGCTCCCCACAGTCCAAATAAGCTGAAAGTGCAGCTCGCTGCTGGCTCCCCAAATGAATGCCCCACTCTGCTCTCAAGGCCTCCCACAGTCCATGCCATCCCTCCCCTGCTGACCCCCGCCCGCCCCTCAGTCCAAGCTTTGGGAAACCTTCACCTCATCTTATGCCGAAGTCAAATATATTTATTTTTTTACTGAAACCAGTTCCTCTCCCATCTCTAGGAGGCTCAGCCCACGGCCACCCCTGCCGCAGCCTGGCTGGAAGGCAGGGGTCCCCAGCCCACAAGGACCTCCTTACCCCAGGCACAGAGGAGCCCCTCTGCGGCCCTCTCTGCTCCCAGCCCCCCAGGCCCTCTGTTTCTGGTGGCGGGGGCCCTTTCTACACTTGGCTTTCTCTCATCTCAGCGCTTCTCCGAGGTGCTGCACTTGCGCATTAGTCTGCTTCCTTCATCCTTCACGTGGTACCCAGGTGACATGGACATGGGATATGAAGGGAGCCGTGGCCAGCAGGAGCCTGCTGCACGCTCTCTTGCTCCCCAGGCCTGCTCTCAGAGAACTAGCGGCAGGGCATTTCCCACCGCCGCTGGCCTCCAAGTAGACACGGTGTCTCTCCTGGCACACCCTGGCTGATGGCTTTGTCGGGGTGAGGGACTTGAGGGAGGATTGTAGGGACCAGGAGACCTGCCCTGCCTGTTTGAGAACAGCCCTGCTGCCCCTTTTGAGCCGAGATTTTGAAGTGGATGCCTGTCTTGCCAGAAATGCTGTTCTCACCAGAATGTCCTCCCCTCCCTCCCCTCACTGCACTTGTGCCATCCCAGAGGCCCGCCCGCTGTGGACCCTTGGAGAGGCAGCCCTAGGCCCTTTCTGCCTGCTCTCCCTTCCCAGTGGGGAGGCAACAGTGTTTCCTAGAGTGTGAGCTGCCCCTGTCCCCCAAAAAGCTGACTCACTGTGAGTGACCTTGGGCAAGTTCCCAAAAAAAAAAGAAAGAAAAAAAAAAGCCTCCTTGTGCCTCAGTTTCCCCATCTGGAAAAAATGGGGCCACCTCTTGCCAGCAGTAGCAGGGCTGCCCATGCCCATTTCCTCCCCCCATACCCCCAATCCAGCACTTGGGCGCCTCGTGCCTCTGCCCCAGTGGGTCTGTGGAACCTGCCTGAGCCCAGCACTTACTCCCAAGCACCCAGCCCTGCGTCTCAGCCGCCCAGCTGCTGAGGACCGGGGCACTGTGCCATGGGGTGGGGAGGCCTCTTCTCTGTATTTATTTGCTAAAGAAGTCTCCTGCGGGAGCAGAAATGTAGTTGGTCGGGCTCCCAGCTCCGTGACTGTCCTCGGTGAGGCTCAGGCCCAGCCAGGCCCTCCTGGGTAGAACCCTTGCCCAGCAGCGGGCCAGGCCCCTTGGGCCACTCTCCACCGGCTGCCACCTCCTCCCATTCAAAGCAATACCCTCAGGTCTGCAGAGCCGTCAGTCAGCCAGCTCCCTCCCAGGCGGCCCAGGCTGACAAGTTTCTGGTGAAGCAGACAGAGGAGGTTGGTCTGCCCTCACCTGCGTCACACACTGAGAGAAGTCCATTGTAAAGAAACAAAACAGAAAAAGTCACAAAAAAGTTTGTATAAATACGTATTTTTGTACTACATGGGGACTCTTCCTGCATGTCAGCAATAAAACTTCCTGATCTGGAGCCACCGTGGCTTGCAGTGTCTACCGTTCTTGCCTCCACTTGGAGCCCCCACCCCTGGCCTTGCCAGGTCCCTGCCATCTTCCCATCCCAGTCTGGCAGGTACTAGGATCTGCTACCAGGTGCCCCACCACCAGCAGCCAGCAGGTGGCACCCAGCCTCGGTGTCCTGCACTGGGAGGGGCGTCAGACCTATTGTCCTGCCTCCCACTAAGTGCCCTAGGGGGAGCCCCTGACCTGTGCTGACAGGAGGATCCCTGAGCCACTGCAGCCAGAGCGCATTGTTCCTCTGCAAAGCCCTGTGGGGTGGGGGACGTAGTGTAACACATGCAGGCCCAGGGAGCTGCGGTGAAGAGGGCGCCAGGCCAGGCCTTTTGCCACACCACCCTCCCGCCTCCCTGCCCTCCCCTCCCTGGGAAGCCCAGGTGGCTCCTTCCTTCCTTCCTTCTTTCCTTCCGTTGCCTAAGTTTAGACTGCAGACTGTGCTTCCCGAGCAGCGAAGCTACAGATAGCCAAGCCCCTCCCCCACACCAGCCCCCATGTAGACCCTCACTCAGGCCCAGGCATGAAATCAACAGGTGGGTGCGAGAGGGCATGGCTCCTCCCTGAGATGGGAGAAAGCCCTGTTACCTGCCACTCCTCCAGGGCAGGCCCCAGCCCAAGCCCCTTCGCCCTTCCTCCACCCCACAGCCCCATAGCTACCCCAACAACCCAGGGCTCCAGACACACCATTACACTTGGCCTGTGTCCTGTCTGTCCTGGATACACTACGAGAAGACACCCTTGCTCCCAGCCCACCACTGCCAGCTGCTCTCCCTGGATCTGGTCTCCATTCACAGCCTCACCCCTGTCCCTCTACCCTATCAACCTCTGCTCAGTGTACAGATGTCTCTTGGGCACCTGCATGTACCATGCGGACATTCGACACATGCCAGGTAGCAGGGACTCTGTCTTGCTCACCTTTGTGTCTTCATTGCCCCAAACTGGCTTGGCACCCAGCTGACACTCAGAACTGCCTCGTCTGTTGATCTGAACTGGGATTGCTCATCCTTTACAAGTTTTTATTGGGAGTCCTGGAATCGAAGGAAGGGCAAATACCAGAAAGTGGGTGTGATTGTGGCAAATAGAGTACTTGCTCTGCGCTGAGGCCCTGGTTTCCATCCCCAGCACTGCAAAAACAAGGACCTGGCACCCCACTCCTGAAACAGTCCTGAAACAGCAGCCACTGAAAACCCTATGAATAGCAGAGAAGCACTGACATAGTGCTGGGCATGGCACAGTGTCTGGTGGTGTTTCCTTCTGTTGTGCACAGGGTCACTGAGTCGGACCCGACTTAACGGCACCTACCAACAATAACAATGCTCTTGAGATGTCAAACCAGATAAGAACTCAGGTTTCCATGGGTGCCATGGCACATGCATGTAATCCCAGCAACTCGGGAGGTGGAGGCAGGAGGACTCCAGGTTCCAGGCCAGAGGCACCCTGTGTAATTTAGCAAGATGGGGTACTGGAAGTGCCACTCTGTGGTAGAGCAGTTGCAAAGTATGCGTGAGGTCCTGGGTTCAGACCCCCAAAACCAGGGGGAAAAAATAACAAACGGAAGTTTCCATCCCTCTTGGCCACCCCAGGTTTCCAGTGTCCTCAGGGAGACAAGCCAGAGGCGCTGCCAAGCTCTGTGAAATGGGAAAGGAAGTGAGGACATGGCGTCCTAGTGGCTGAGTTGTCCAGGCTCCAAAGCCAAGTCAGCCTTGTGTCTGTGTGTGTGTGTATCTCTCTCTCACTCACGCAAACACACATTCGTGCGCGTTCTTCCCTGCCACCCACAGCCCTACCTTGGCATCTGCCCACTTCTCACAGCTCCGCTGTGACCATCTGCCCACTCTTGCCTCCTGGTCTCCTTCCCACCCAACCCCCACCGCCACAGTCCAGTCACCCATGGCAGCCTGAACCTTCTAAACTCAAGTTTGTGTCCCTCTCCCACTCATGACCTGCGATGGCTTCCATCCTATGCAGGATGAAGTCCAGAGGCCCCATGCCTGGAAGCCCAAGACCACAAGGTTTGCTTCCTGCCTCCTCCCTAACTCCTGGCTCCTCACCCTCTCTGCTCCTGCTGCACAGCCTCCTCATCCTGACCAGACCAAGCAGGCTCCTACCTCCTGGGCTTGGCAGCAGCTGCTCTTTCTGGAAGTCTCTGTCCCCCCACCACGTTTGCATGCCTCTCTCCTTCCTGTCAGGACTACTCAGAATGTCACCTCCTCAGGGCCTTCTCTCCCGATCTCTGCCTGGTCTTCAGAAACCCCTTCCTCTGCTTTCTGTCCTGTCTGTCCTGGATACATCCCCTTCATCACAGTCTGGTGTGTGTATGATTATTTTGTCTCCCCCTGAATGACAGCAGGAGTCTTCTGCTGTGTCTGTGGTGTGAATGGGGGCATTGGTTACCACAACTGGGGGTCACTGCTAGCATTTAGAGGGTGGGGGCCAGGGACCCTAGACATCCTACAAGGCAGATAGATTCTATATCCTGAATTTGACATAAGTAAAAAAATGTGTTTATAATTACCACAGCCAAGAACCTCACTCCATTTCACATATAAACACAAAGAATTTGGGCCCACCTAGTGCAGGTTGGGGGCTGGGATTTAGCTCAGTTGGTAGAGCGCTGCTCTGCAGTCTCTGAGGTCCCAGGTTCGATTCCCAACAGTGCAAAAATGGGAGGACGTGGCAATCCACTCCAGAGGCAATCCCGAAACAATCAGCCATTGAAAACCCTATGAGAAGCTGGGCACGGTGGCTCACGCCTGTAATCCCAACAACTCGGGAGGCAGAGGCCAGAGGAACGCAAATTTGAGACCAGAGGCAGTCTGTGTAACTTAGTGAGACCCTGTCTCAAAAACTAAAAAAATGGGCTGGGGGGTGCAGCTCAGTGGTCCAGCACTTGCAAAGCATGTAAGTGTGAGGCCCTGGGTTCAACCCCTAGAACCGAAAAAAAAAAAAAAAAAAAAAGAAAGAAAGAAAAGAAAACCCTATGAGGGTTGCTATGAGTCGGACACGACTCATTGACACCTAATAACAAGAAGTGCAA
Organism: Pedetes capensis; assembly: GCA_007922755.1. Classification (NCBI taxonomy): domain Eukaryota; kingdom Metazoa; phylum Chordata; class Mammalia; order Rodentia; family Pedetidae; genus Pedetes; species Pedetes capensis. Next base: position 121,666 of record VMDO01004086.1, read on the forward strand.
GTTGAATTTTCTGGGACTCTAACTACAGTGTAAAGTGCAGAAAACCTGTACTTTATTCTGTCCAGAACTTTACCAATAGTTCATCATTTCAGACATTGACACCACCACAGCACCCTGGCATCAGTCTGCACACAGCTCTCCCCTTCCTGGCAACAGACCACTACACAATACATATCATTACTTTTCATGCCTTATATATCATAGGACAAAAAAGCATGATACATTTTTTATTAGACGTCAAAGTTGTGCATTAGCCCTAAATTTCATTTCCAGAGCATGTAAGGGGCAGTAGACAGCATTGTAAAAGGTAGCTTTAGGTCTCACGGTTGGGCAGGCATGACCAAGAGCTACCCTGTGGAAAACTGTCAGAGCACCAGCTCTCCAGTTCAAATCTTGGATCCACCACCCATCCCCACGCAACTGCACACACACACAACATAACCTCGTGGAGCTTCAGTTTCCTTCCCTGTCAAATGAGACTCATGTTACAAACCATAGAGGGAGCACCAGGGACCAGATGGGTACTTGATGTCCATTACTTTTGTGTATGTGTGGTACTGGGAGTTTAACCTAGGGCCTCGCACATGCTAGGCTAGGCAAGCACTGTACTGTTACTGGAGATTCATGGGGCGTGCAGAGAGGCACGTCAGGAGCATGAGTCTGGGAATTTGGTGAAATAACCCTGGTCCTTGTAGCTAGTGTATAAGTGAATTTATACCCAATGCAGAAGTTACAGTAGAGCATATGTTGTTGTTGTTAAGTGCTGTCAAGTAGTGTTCAACTCATAGCAACCCTTATAGGGTTTTCACTGGCTGATTGTTTTGGGATTGCCTTGGGAGTGGATTGCCAGGCTTATTAAAAGATATTTCACCATTAAGAAATAATTACAGAGAAGATTAAGGCAACGGGAGAAGCTTAGGAAAATCTGCAAAGGAACTTAAACTGGATTCCCTGGGTGAATCTGCATAAGGATATTTCTATTTCCAGGGAAAGGTAAAGTCAGAGAGAAGAGGTAAGCAGTCTTCTAGAGGGAAAAAGTACTGTAGGTAAAGAAGATGGCAGGCCAAGAGAAGGGAGAGGTGCGCATGTGGGTGGCTAGTGAAAGAAGAGAAGAGCAAAGGGCAAGAAGTGGAGAGGAAAGAAAAGAAGGAAAAAAAGAGAACAGACATGTTTCTCCTGGTTTTATTCAAATTAGGGCATGTGCAGTGTGACACCAAGAGCTGGGCACCAAGCTCTGGGTACCCCATGTGATATCAGATGGGTCTTTGTTTTATAAATGGATCAATGGCTTGGATTAGAGTTTGGGCCCCATTAGAAAATGTCCTTCCAATGTCCCCAGAGATGCATGTGGATTCACCCATCACGGGCAAACAGCAAGACTCCATTTCAATCCCCTTTTCCTCCAGACTGCCTGCTAATGCCTAAGCTAGCTTGCCTATCCGTCCCACTGAGCTGTACCCCCATCCCTTCTTATTTTTTTGAGACAAAGTCTTGCTAAGATGCACAGGATGCTTCTGCCCTTGAACTTGTGATCCTCCACAGACCCTCCACCTGAGTCACTGGGATTACAGGAGTGCGCCATGGTGCCCATCACCATTACTGTTGTTCCTTTAGCAAACTTTCCCCAATACCCTTGTCCTAGCAGCTGTCCTGGGTGCTGCGAGTGTGAAAGCATTCAGAGGCCTGGCAGGCCTCAGGAGGCCCTCAGGGAGTCCCCTTCTTCCCTCCACCCAAGACTCGCCTTGTGGGTAGGGAAGACCCCAATGTCCAGTAGGGCAGCCAGAATCCCTTGTCCCCCAGCATGGCCACAGGTAGAGGGAGCACACTCCAGCTGGAGCTTTGCATTGGTCCCTGAATAAGCCACGACCCATAGGCCCCTCCAGAAGTCCCTGGATCTCTCAGCCCACTGAGTGCCTATCAAGACCTGTCTTCCTGTTTCCTCTTAGGATCATTCTCTGTGCCTCCCAAGGTGACAAATCCCTGGCCTCACAGAGAGGGGGGCAGAAGTGAGCTAGTAAGTGGGCAGGTGACAGGCAGCAGGGGAGCCCTGGGCAAATAGGCATGGAGGAGATCAGCAGGTGGACCGGAAGGATGCAAGCCAGACAGGCAAGTGACAGACATGAGGACGGATCTTAGCCACAAGACTGAAGCAGGTGGCTGGGCAGAGCTGTAGAGGGCTGGTAGGCTGGGAAAGACAGGAAGGAAAGCAGCTAGGCAGGTGGCCAGGAGGCCAGGCGGACCCTGTGGATGCCCACATGCACCAGCGGCCTCATCTTTACCTATTAGCCATCTTTACCTATTAAATATAACACAGCTGATCACATCCTTGCTTTGGCCTGGTTTTCCTCCCACTTCGTTGGACTCCCCTTGTGGATTCCTCTTCCAGGAGACCCCTCAGTGTCAGTGTCCAAGGCTCAGGCTTTAGGCAGACCCTCTCTCTTTTTTTCTTGTTCCTTTGTGCTGGGTGACCCACCCACCCCCAGGGTGTTAAATCCACTTTGTGCTTCCTGGATGCAAATGGTACGTGGGGCTTTGGGCTCCACCTGCTTCTCTGACACTTCCACATAGGTATCTCAAATCCAACATACCCAAAATGAAACTCTCACTCCCCCCAAACCTGCTTCCCCACATAGACTTTCCTCAGGTGCTCAGCCCCAAGATCAAATTCCTCTTTCTCTCAGGCCCACCTCCACACAGGAACTCCCTTCAGACCACCACCTGGCTCTGACCCCTTCTCCCTCCTCACCAGCGCCCTGGTCCATGCCCTAGCCATTGCCTGCCTGGACAGCTGCCAGCCTGCACACTGCTCTGCTTCCATCCTTGCCCCACTGAGCCACCCCAGGGATCTTTCCAAAGTGCGGTGTGGGGCATGACAGTTCCCTGCTTAAAAGTCCAGGGGCTCCTCAACTACATTTGCCAACAAATCTAAGCTCCTTGACAGGGCCTGAGCATTCCGTCAGTCATTCTCCTTCAGGCCCATGCACTGCCCACACTGGCTTTCTGTCCCTGTGTCCATCCCAAGAACTCTCCTACCCCAGACCCTTTGCCCTGGTTCCTGCCTGGATGCTCTCTCAGGTCTTCTCATGGCTGCTCCCTCCTCAGGATTGAGCTCTCACCTTAGATGTCCCCCTGAGGCCCTCAGAAGTTCTCCATCTTTGAGCACTTCACAGCGCCCAAACTTATCTTCTCTGTGCATGTCACTCCAATTTGGTGTCAGCTCCCTGAGGGCAAGGGACTGTGTCCACTTTACCGCTGAATCCCCATTCCTTGGAAGCCCAGGCACACTTGCTCAATCGGCATCTGTTGTCTAGGGGCTGTACTCACCCCACACAAACACACTATGTGTCTATGTAAATAGACAACCACACCGATGTGGGCAGAAAAACCTCCTCACAAGGCAGACTAAACAGTCAGGCAGGTGGGAGTCAGCCCAGTCCCTTCCCAACCTAGATCTGCCCTCTTCTTGAACCCCGTATCAAGACTGGAAGAGTGGGGGATCTGCAGCCTGGACAGGGAGGGGGGTCGCTAGCCCACAGACCTCAGGCAGCGCCTTCAGCTATGTCTGCAATTTCCTTTCCCCCTTCCTCCCCTCCTCCTCCCTAAGGCTCCTGCCAAGAAGGCCTCCCCCTCACCCCAGCTCCAGCTCAGGGAGGAGAATGGTGGGGAGCTGGGAGACCAGGCAGAAAGAAACCCCCTAGTGGCATGCACAGTGATCACAGACACTCACTGTGTGCACCAGCCCTGAGGCCAGGTGGAGATGCACATGGGAGCCTGGGTAGGTCTAGCCTAGGGGTCAGCCGCTTGCCACTGGGCTTGCAGACCAGCTCTGATGTCCCTCTGTCCTTGCACCTCTGAGGCCTCATCAGGGTCTGCAAGCCTGGCCTGGCTCATCACAGAGCAGAGTCTAACAATCATTAACCCTGCGTGACTAGAGCAGAGTTGGCCAGCTGGACATACTCAGCTGGGCACTGGGAGGAGGGGCTGAGACCTTCCCTCCAAAGGCAGTGGAGGGCCTGGGGGTGCTGCAACCTGAGGTAGGGGGTAGGGGAGGGACTGGGGAGGAGCAGGCTTCCCTGGATGAGGGAGCCTGGGCCCCCTGAGAGGAGCAAAGCAAGAGGAAGTAAGTGAGAGACTGAGATCTAGGGTCCCGAGAGCTGGGGGTTCAGATTCTGACCTTTTAGTGAAGTTACTCAACCTCTCCCAAGACTCAGTTTACTTCATCTGCGGAGTGGGGATAATGACAGTCACGTTACAGGGTTGTTAGGATTAAATGAAAGCATGTACAGGGCCCAGCGCCTGGCACCCAAGCAGAAGAAGACATTAATAACTAACAGCAATATTGTTGTTGGTAGTCGCCTGGGGGCGGCCCCCGCCGGCGGCCTCCCCAGCGGCTTCCTGTGGGGGAGCCACGGCCGCTCCCTCCCGCGCCGCTCGCTCCTCTCCCCTTCCTCTCGGGCGCTTTTCCTCCCGCCCCCCTCGCCAGCCCCGCCCCGTCCCTCCTCTTTCCTCGGAGCAAACTTTCCGCCGCCACCGGCTGGTCCATCTGCCAGGGTCCCGGTTGCGCCGCCTCCGCAGGGAGCAGAGCCTGGCCGGACGGGGCGGGAGCGGCAGGGCCCTGGTGTATGCGGCCGCTGGACCCCAGTGCCAGGAAGCGGGGCGCTGACGGTAAGTGAGCCGGGCCTCAGGCGCGCGGGCGGGATGGAGGACGAATGCGGCCAGTGGTTCCCAGAGCCCGCCGAGGGCGTAGGGGAGGCACCCGTGTCTCTACCCTCCATGGAGCTCCGGGACTGCAAGATCCGGCCCCCGCTTTGGGACCCCACAAGGGGGTGGAGCCTCCGCAGCCGCCTCCAGGGCTCAGGGGATGGAGGGGCGTCGTACCGGGGAAGGGTTCTCCCTAACAGGGCCCAGATCTGCAGCGAAGTTAGGGAGCAGCCCTGCAGGGTGGACCGTGGGGCCCGCTCCTCCAGCGAGGGGAGCTGCCCGAGGAGCCAGCGGGTTAGCGCTGGGGAGACAGGGGACAGATCTGACCTTACTGACCTCGCAGGCTGACGGCGGGACTCCCCCGCTCCCAGGCAGCATGGATGCCCCCCGAAGGGATATGGAGCTGCTCAGCAACAGCCTGGCGGCCTACGCACACATCCGCGGTAAGGGCAGCGGCAGAAGGCTTTGGGGGCATGGACCCTTCCCCGCCCCTGTACCACCCCTTCGCTCCCCGCTCCTCGCCCAGCCATATAACCCTCTTGTTGCCCACCCATCACCTACTCCCAGCTCCCCACCCCCACTGCCCTATTTAGGGATGTCTGTTCCCTGCTGTCCTTCAAACAGGGGGTGTGGTCCTTGCCCCAAACTGGAACATGGAGTCTCCCTGCTGGAGTGACTCTCACCGGCCAGGACCCCTCCATGACCTCTGCGCTCTGCTCCTCAGCTAACCCCGAGAGCTTTGGCCTCTACTTCGTGCTGGGCGTTTGCTTCGGCCTGCTGCTGACTCTGTGTCTACTGGTCATCAGCATCTCCTGTGCGCCCCGCCCACGGCCCAGGGGCCCTGCTCCGCACCGGGACCCCCGCAGCAGCACCCTGGAACCGGAAGATGAGGACGACGACGAGGACACAGTGACGCGGCTGGGCCCGGATGACACCCTGCCAGGCCCAGAGCTGTCCACGGAGCCGGACGGGCCTCTCAGCGTCAACGTCTTCACGTCGGCAGAGGAGCTGGAGCGCGCGCAGCGGCTGGAGGAGCGCGAGCGGATCCTGCGAGAGATCTGGCGCACGGGGCAGCCAGACCTGCTGGGCACCGGCACGCTGGGGCCGGGCCCCACGGGCACAGGCACGCTGGGCCGCATGCACTATTACTGACGCCCAGCACCGCTGCAAGAGGCTTGGAGTACTGGACTTGCGACTGAGCCCAGAGTTGCCATAGGACCTTGGACTGCCTGTGCCCCAAATCCCCCTGGTGCTATTGGGCATGGACCACCACCTCGCAAGGGGTATGCTTCCTGGGCAGACTGGGGTGGGAGAAGGATGCAAGGTCCCCACCTTCTCTCCCTTGGGAACAATGAAGTAACCAAATGAAAGCTGCATTTTCAGTGACTCATTCTCTCCTGTTGCCATTGCCTCCAGCGGTCCCCAGGCTCCTGCGACACACGGGTCCTCGGGGCTGAGGCCTTATTCCTTTTCCAGGTTCCGTCACCTCTGTCCCATCTGCCTGCCCGACATGTTTGTGCTCACTTCCCAGACGCAGAAACAGGCACACTCTGGACCACTCTCTGCCTCCTCACAGGACAAGTAGCACACGAATTCCTCACTGGCAAATCCCCGGACACACACAGCCCTGCCCTCACTGTGCTGTGTTCGGGCATCATTACAATCACACACACACAGCGGCCCAGGGCTCCTGACCTTGATGCTAAGGTGCCATTAGCCCCAGCATAACCATGCGTGCATGAACAGGGCAGGGAGTTCACATCTGGGCCTAGGTTCGTTTGGGTGAACAGGAACCCCTCTGGGCAGACAGTGAGGCCACTTGGGAGGGATCGAACCCGAAAGCCAGACCACTCCACCCCTCCATGACGCCTAGCTGGATTCCGGAACCGGGCATGTGGGCAGGGCCCGTCCCGGCCAGGGCCGCTCCTGCCTGCCCTGTCTCCAGGGCAGGACTGGCGTCCGAAGGAGCCACCCTCCACCCCCGCCCCCCATCATCCGGTGGATAAAAATAGCCACGGCGCAGGCCTTGAGAACAGTAATGCGAGCCACATGTTGGCCAGATGTGCCCGGGAGAGACCGCCAGGAATGCGGAGGGCCTCGAGGGCTGACTGGCCCCGCCCACCACCAGGTCCCGCCCCACACGGACCAGGCGGGTCCGAGCGTCCGGGCAGTTTACTTTTTTGCGTTTCCCAAAGTTGTGTACAAGGACGCGGGTGACCCAAGCCAGTGGTCCCTCCAGGTCGGGCCGAGGTTCTTCCTGGGCCTGTCCTCACTGCGTCTGTGTCTGCGCGTGTTTGAAGCCCTGCGACGGGGAGTTCTGAGTCCTCTGCATCAGCTGAACCTAGTCGGGAGAGGGCATCGTCTGGCCTGGTCCCGGGGAGGGGTCCCACCCTCCCGCCTGAGTCCGCACCCCACCCACCTCCAGCAACCGGCGCTTCTCCTTTTCATTCCTCAATTCCTCCCACACCTCAGTCATCTTCTTTCTGTGGGCCCGGGGTTCAGGTAAGGGGAGGCGGACCCTTCCCTTCTTCCCTGCACCGCCCCCACTCCTGCCCTGCCCACTTACTCCAGCTCCAGCCCCAGCAGTTCCAGGGACCTCCGTAGAGACCCCAACTCCTCCTTTAGCGTCAAGTCCACTCTGTCACTCTTCCTTTCCGAGTTTTGCAGGACCAGGGAATGCAGGGTAGGAGTCTCTTGGGGGTCTGGAGTCTGCTTGTGAGTGTGTGGAGCTTGGGAAAAAGGGTGTACCTCTTCAGGGGACACCTGCTCTTTGGGAGCCACCCCTTGGGAGGTCAACTCTTCTCTGGGGGACACCTCCTCTTCCAGAGGCATCTCCTCTTTGGGGACAGTCTCCTGTCCCAGGGAGGTCCCAGGGAGGGTTGCGGCCTTCTGGGGATGGGCCTTCTGCAAGGCAGATGTGGACCCTGGCTCAGACATCGACTGGAGTAGAGAGCTCTCCTGTTCCCTGGGCTTAGGAAACTGTGGGAGCATTCCAACGTGGGGCAGCTCCATCATACAGAAGCATTCCTCTAAGGAGCTCTGCTCCCCTGGCATGGGGGCCTCCTCTTGGGGTTGGGCCTCTGTGGCCACAGGGGACTTGGCCCTCTGTGGGTCCTCCTCTGGAGAGAAGTGGTGGAATTGAGTGCAGTCTCCCAGGGAGGCCACTTCTTCAGAAAGAGCCTGTTCTGTGGTCAAGGCCTTTTCTGGAATGGGGGCCTTGTGTCTCTGAGGGGCCATCTTTGGGTCAAGGGCTTCCTCCTCAGATGGGGCTTCCAGGGGAGGGGCTGGGATCTCCTCTGGGCCAGTAGCCTTGTTCTGCAGAGTCAGGGTCTTCTGTGGGGAGGGGTCCTTGTATCCCTGAGGTGCCATCTTTGGGCCAGGGGCATCATCCTTAGGAGCTCCTAGGGCAGGAGCCAAGATCTTCTCTGGGCCTGTGACCTTGTTCTGTAGAGTCAGGGTCTTCTGTGGGGTGGGGACCTTGTCAGCAGACGGGATCTTCTCCGAGCTGGGGGCCTTGTGTAGGGGCCGGATCTTCTCTGGGGTGGTAGTCTTCTTCAGGGTAGGAGTTTTATTCCCAGAAGGGGCCTTTGCCCTGCCTCTCTGCGCTTCCTCCTATTGAGGTGGGGAGGTGAGGTCTCAGCTGAAGCCTGGACACCTTGAAACGTCCTGTCTGGTTCCCTTTGGCCTAGGATCCTTAACCTCAAACACCACACCTCTGGGAGCCGCCTCTGCCTGGTGTCCCCTCTCCCGTGTCTCTGGCCTCTCACCTGACAGGATGCAGAGCGCTGCTGGGGAGCCTTTGTCCTGGATCTCTTCCTGCCAGGTTGCCCTGGAGCCCCACTGGGGAAGTTGCCATTGGAGCCTATGAGACCAGAACCTCAGGGAACCAAGCCCACACAGAGCCCTCCCTCTTTCATCTCTGTCCCTCAGCACAACCACCCTGGAAATAGGAAGCCCTTACCAGAGTCTCCAGAGGGGCACTTCTGGTAGTCACCACTGGGTGTCCAAGGCGTCCTGGAACAAATCCCCATCAGCCCTGGGCTGAGGGCCTGAGGGCATTTCTTCTATATCCTCCTCCTTCCCCGAGACCCCTGCTCCTTACTTGGCTTTGCTGGGCCCGGAGGCAGCTGTCACCAGCTTCTTGACAGTGGGGAGGGATGTCCTGGACACCAATTTTTTTTGTTCCTTAACAGCCACTGGGAGGAGAGAGACTAGTGAACTATTTGTTCATTCACTCACCCATCCACCTAACAATTACTGACCCTATCTTGGGCTTGCACAGGCAACTGTGTACAGATGAGTCACATCTGATTCTGGGAAGCTGACCACTCTCGTGCAACCTGGAATTGCGTTTCCCAAAGGGACTTAGGAGACTGTGGGAGCATTCCAAAGGGACACCCAGCTGACAACTATCAGGGAAAGCTTTGTGTAGGGCACAGCCCCATGTCCTGCCAAGGTTTTAGCCACTCTTCAAAGGCCTGCACCCTGCTTAGTGTTCATGGCTGCTTCCCTGGTGCAGACCTCATCTCTTCCGTGGACCACAGCAATAACCTTCCCCACTTCCAATATCCCTTCAACTTGTTTTCTCCCTCTCATTTATACCCTAAAGATCTCACCCAGTCTTACAGGTTTATCAGAAATTAGAGAAAATTATTTTAAGTGAACGAACACAAGCTCAGAAAGAGAAACAACACATGTTCTCACTCATATGAGAGAGCTGACTCAAAATTACAAGAAGGAAAAATCCTACTCAAAGGTCAGATCACATTAAAAGGGGGGGAGGGAAGATAAGAATGAGGTCAATACAAATGGACTAAAAATCACATGTAATTGTT